>JAPMAE010008406.1:0-11155 GCA_036584705.1 Rhyacophila sp. 25_7 | reverse complement strand
ACACTAACTTTCTAGGTAATGAAATTGGTAAATACGCATACCGGTTGTGATATTGTTTTCTTTTTCCGTCTAGCGCAATTATTCCTATATATTCTTGTCAATAATTTCCCGACCAATTTTGTCGTCCTGAACATTTTGTGTTGAAACACTTAGTAGGTTTTGAAATTCGACAGCCAAATTTCTTTACACAGTAAGGTTATGAAACACGCCATACAATGTTTACGGTATGTATTTTTTATCTGAAAAAAAATGTAGTAATAAACCATAACCCGTGCATGACAAAGCGAAGGTGTTTGGGGAACGACCAATTAAAGGAGCACATACAGTGGCCATATCATCCGTGCGAACGCACAGGGACATGGCTTTTATTGTTCTTAATTGGGATATTAGTGGTCTATAAACGGGTAATGACCGTCTGTGCTTCGCTTTATGCCTCATAAATGACGCCCAAATTGACGAACAGCTCGAATCATCTTAGTATTTATTGTTTAATAATTTTATTTTTTATACAACTGTAGACGGCTGATATAAATAATATTGTAAAGAATGATTCATCATCAAACTCATTAAAACAAACGCGATTTAGCACATAATTATATATACTATGCCTAGATCATTTATACGTATATATTATATACTTACGTTATACACATGTGAAGAATATAATATGACTGAAAATACCACATTTCATCAATTGATAATAAAAATCACTCACCGTCCATAAATACGCATCATATCAGTAACATCCTAAAAAAAGCTGGAGAATTCCTGAAAGCATTTTAAAAACGTTTTTGAGTTATACGAGTATACTCGAACTATGCCGGAAATAATGTCACAACCCAGCAAGTTGTGAATTTTTAAGCAAAAATAGAACTTTATATTTCTTTTAAAAATATATTGAATGTTTCTCTGTCATGACTTTGTTTTTAATGATCATATTATTGTATGTAATATCTGTGCATTTTCATATTTAAATCATCTAAAACATTCAAATCTGTTTACCCTATAAGACGTGCGAGTTAAATCGTTTCTGGCACTTACTCTTTTAAACATGCAAAAGTTTCAGAGATATAAAAGGACACTCGATAAATAATTTAATAATTTTTAAGCGATTAATTGATTTACATATAATAACTGTTAATAATCACGATCATTCACGTAACGTATATATTTTTATTTATCAATAAATAAAGTGAATTTTAATATGATTAAAAGTTTTATTATAAAGGTTTTATCAAGTCAATTTATTTGAGTATCGGGAAATGTTCTCAGAACAAATAAAATCATTACTTTCTACGATAAAAAGGGTATAAAGTATTGAGGGTAAAATTGATAACAAATTCGTAAATCGTTAGGGTTTTGTAAACAATATACAAAAAATATAAGTGCGCATTGACGAACACGCGTCAGTGAGTAAGTAATGAATAACTGTCAAGTGATTAATATATGTATAAAAAATTTGTGGAGATTTATTCTATAGTATATACGAAGCCTTCTTTTAT
This sequence comes from Rhyacophila sp. 25_7, assembly GCA_036584705.1. Taxonomy (NCBI): domain Eukaryota; kingdom Metazoa; phylum Arthropoda; class Insecta; order Trichoptera; family Rhyacophilidae; genus Rhyacophila; species Rhyacophila sp. 25_7. Next base: position 9,653 of record JAPMAE010008406.1, on the reverse strand, counting down.
TTTTGTCGTTTATTTAATATAAAAAGTTTATTTGTTTCAAATTAAAATATTGGCCAGGACTACTGGAGCTCACTAATACAAATAATTTGAGGTTTGTAAGGAAAATCAATACTAAATTAACTGTCCAATTTTATGAGAATATGTCAGTTTTTTTTCAAATTGGTTAAATGTTTTTTGATAGCTGAGATTCTTATACATTCAATATTAATTTTTACGCCATACGTTAATATATTTATTTATAATGAAGCCAAATCATTTAGTTTTCATGCATACTCGTATTTCATATCCAATTAACAAAAATGCAGCACATATCCATATTATACTTAAGTTTTAAAAATATCTAGGATTAATTATTATGTTAATAGTTAGATATTATCTTATGTGCAAATTTGGTTTTTCTTATATAATTATTACTAATTAACTATTTCATTTTCATATTAAATAGACGTCATTAACTCACATTAATATACAGTACATAATAATAAATTATAATGAGATTACGGTTTATAATAATTAATTAAAAGTATTGAACATACGCAATTAATTGAACTAAAAACATGATAAATTAAAATGATATCCTTATGATGTACAATTTTTACTACAGTATTTAGGTAGTTATGAAATAAAAATATTATCAATAGCTACATTATCACCTAAATGTGTTAAGCAAGTGATGTGGACATCTTCATAATATCACATATTTCAGTTAAGATTATCAGGTTTTTTATCACAGTAAATATAATTGAAGAATGAAGACAATAGAATGAGAAGAAAGAGGAAATAATTTGTTGAGACGTAGTTGGACACGGAGATTAAGTAAATTGTAAGTTAAAATATTTAAAAAATCTCATCCACTTTGTCTACAAATATTTTTTCATACATACTTGTGAAGGGAAGAATATGTATACCAAATATAAACTGTCATAAATACTGCACAATAAACTATAAATAATTTATATGAACGCTTATAAAATAACTTTTTTATACTATATAAAATTATATATGATACAATCAAACTGTATAAATGACTAATTTATATAATTATTTTTATTTACTGCTAATCATCGATGGAAATAATTAATTTGAAATAATAACACAGTTCTCTATACATTTTCACGATATATTTAAAAACAAGAGTTGAAAATGTCTTGAAATATGAACAGGCGAAACCGACATTGATATTCAAGATATATTATATTAAACTGACATATTAATTCTTTATTAAAACAATCATCATTACTCACGTGGTAAAGTATGGAATTTAGCAAAATGACAGATGACGGTTTTCTTACAGTATATTGGAAGGAAGGATATAAACATAATTTATAGTGTAAATTCAGGGCATCATAATATTTTATCACAACCATATGTCAGTGGTATTATTTGACATTCATTTTGTATCTTTACAATTCTCTCTGATATCAAATCACTCAGTATGCATTATTTTTCAGTGAGATTATAATAATTCAAACTTATAAGTCACATGTTGTTTTCTTTGCAAAATAATATGACTACAAAATTTACTAAAGTTATTTTTTTAAATTAACATTTAGAAATATTTCTGTTTTTCAATTTTTTTCCAAGTATTCGGCAAGTGCATAGTAAGAAAACATTTTGCCTAGATAAATGTTATAAATTTGAAAAACAAAAAAAGTTTGAGAGTCCTCGATATTTTTTTATCTAATGTCATTTATTCACGCATTTTTTATAATAGAATTTAAAACAGTAACAAATAGTTGAAACAAAGAACGATTTTAAATAATATATATTTCGGCATACAATCTTCAACTGATTTCTAATATTATAATAATAATTAAATAAATTACTTCAGTATTCGATAATTAGTTTCGTATTTAGGTTTAATTGTTCATATGGTACACGTTTTTTACTTAGACGTACTACATACATACCAGATAAAAAATTCTAAAACATAAATATTATATAACTGTCGCAGTGTGACAAATAAGAAATACTTCACAAAACTACTCATGTGTTTTTCAAAATATTATACGTACTATATATATATATATATTGGGTAAGTGCGGTAGGTTAGTTTGAGTTTTTCTTAGTTTTGAGTTGTTTTTTAATTCACAATTTTCTTGTAAAAAACACTAATTAAAAATACATATATTATATAATGCAGTTTTAATCTATTCTGCGTCAGATATAATGTGACAAGCTAGCATGCTGTGAAATTTTCATCAAAAATAGAAGCTTAATATTTCATTTACAAGTATATGGAATGTTTCTTTATTTTTAATGGTCATATTATAATCATATCTCTGCGTTTTCATGTTTAAAATCAAACAAAATATTCAAACTTGTCTAGCAAACTACGTTGTAAGTTGTGCGAGCTGACTCATTTCTGGCACTTGATCGGTTAAATGACAGCGTAAAACCAAGGTCTACTACATACAAAACGTCAAATAAATATATATTATTCTTTTAGTATATATTAATTAGTAAGTAAGAGTTCTGTATTTTCCCGTAAATTATGTTTTTCGAGACGAACCTTACTTGTATATATAAAACAATATTATAGTCATATCTTTGCGTTTTCATGTTTAAAATCAGCCAAAGTATTCAAACTTGTTCTATAGAGCAAACTACGCTTTAAGTTGTGCGAGTTAGCTCGTTTCTGGCATTTAATCGATTAACATGCATATTTATTGTAGTTTTAAACAAGATACTTGGCACATATTCATTTGTCTATACATAACGTCACATAATATAATAATTAAAGTTTTTTCTTTGTCTATAATTTGACACATAAATACGTAGAAAGATATATAGTAGTAGGTTCCTACAAGTAATTCGCTAAAATATCTCAGTCTTACCTTTCTTCCAAAAAAGATTTTTTAAATGTCACTTCATTGACACAATAACTCGTCAAAAATTTAATAAAACTTTACACTTATTATTATTAATAAATGTACATTCACAAAACACTCGTTTTGAGTTTTTCTCTGGCAAATTAATTAAATTTATTTTTAATATATGTTTTGTTTTAAATTAGTTTGATGTAGTTAGTATACGTAAATTATGGACATGTTTTCTTTATTTTTATCCATAAATATTTTAAACTTTCTTTTAAAAAAATGTACTAAATATTGCACAATCGTATACAATTTATTGATTGAGTAAATCGGTACTTGTATGTAAGTAGGTATTTTTCACTTTCTTGTATATAAATCACTCGTACATGATTATTTTTCTAATGATTAAAGACGTAGTGTAAGGTAATCTAATATTTATTATATACTTATCACTAATTTATTGATTGACCATGGTCAGTATAGTTGTTTTTTTGTCTTTGACCTTATTAGGTTTGTAGATGCCAAGTAATTTGACGGACTCTGCATCTAAAAAGTTGTCAATGAACAAAACAATTTAACCTCCATACAATCGTTTCACAACTATCGTCCAAGTTTCAACACTGTTTCGCACATTGTTTTAAGTAAATTAACAGGAAAGTGAAGAATGAAAATAAGAAAATCTTAAATTCTTCAAAAAATTTAATCTGGCTTTTATTAATTTCGGAAAACTTTAATAGGCGCTTTTAAAAAAAAGTTTTTTTAAATGAAGTATATCGATGTGTATAAACAGAGATTAAGCACTAATAAGAAGTCGTGTTCATTCTGTAGTAGCTTATTGAAGGGGTGTTTTTTTTGTATTATTATTATTAAGCAACGGTAAGCTTTTGATGGCTCGGCTGATTGTGGGTTAGGGTAATCGGAAGCGTCGCGACGCACACCCAAGTAGCCGGCCTGCCGGACGCTGACTGACGTCCCGGCGACGGGTGAATTGTTCCGCGGCGCAATCACCGGACACTCCGATGGTCGGGCGTCTCCGCTGCGTTTCGGCCCGTGGCGGGAAAACTCGTCCGGAATGTTGGCGCGCTTTCTCCGCACCAGAGCCATCTAGCGACAGACGGAGCTATGCGGTCTGTGGGCGTACCTTCACCACGGCCCGCCGCTGGGCCGTCCTACGAATCGAGTCGGCCGCACTCGGCAAATATTGCGAACGCTTCTACAAGCATCCGAAGTAACGTCAAATTAGTGTAGTGATACGTTTGACAATGAGTATTAATTTGCTATTTCGGTGATATTTTGTCGAGTTCTTCATAAAGTAAGTACATATTTCAATAATGTATGTCAGTTTATTAAATATCTATTATTAGTTTACGGTTTCATTACTAATTTATTGAATAATATGAATTCTAATAAAACTTTGACAGTTCTTCTTGCGTCTGTACTAAGAATGTTGGTACACGATTTGAAATGCTAGTAATGTATGTCAATTGCATGTTATATTCAAAACCATCACAAAATACACATTACATTGAGAAAATATTGACAAATTCCTATAAAATTTCTCAAAAAGCACGTTTGAACGCCGACATAACCTAACTTTCTTGTTTGGCAGTGTACGCACACGCGAGGTGGCAGCACCGGCCGAGCGATCAAAGCTCCGCCCAAAGTAGGCGTGGCCAGTTAATAGTTGTACTTACGGCTGCCATCGCTTAAAATAATTGACATTAGCCGCTATACAAAACGTTAAATAATTTATTGATACAAACCGTTTGTATATGTTAGTGCTTTTTCTTTGCGTGTGTGCCTGGCGAACGGATTAAGGGACGGGCCGGGGGGCGACGCGGTCCACAAATCATAAAGACCGTTCTGTTATAAGTATTTCTTTTTCTTCTCCTTTCGAGATGGTTGTTTTGGAAAACAGGAATGATGGGATCAGTCATAAAGGCTCAATTATAAATAAAATATATATTTTATAGATTCATGTTTTTGTTGTATTGCAAGTATATATTTTTTTCATTACCATGTTTACCAAAACGTCGTCAACATTCCATCAAATAGGTACATAAAATCAAATATATTTATCTGTGTATTAGTATTTATGACAAATAAAAACAGTCCCAACCTAACCTAACCTAATCAATGCTAAATATACTTATATATAATCCATAAAAAAACATACTTACTTTCTAAGCATCAGTGATTTTATATGGAAGCGTAACAATTTTAAGATAACTCGAGCCACACGATGAAAATATGAACAAGTAATCAATAATTTTCTTCGAATATTAATTTATTCTTTCACATCATTTCGGTAAGAGTCGTAATAATAATATAAAAAATAAATTATTTTCCAAAATTCCAAAATTCCAAAATTAATATTCTTATTCATAAAACCGATAACAAAGCACGCGTTGAACATTCTCTAAACTAGTGGCGTAGCCGTCTCTTATCGAACTCATGCAAAGCATGAATGAGGCCCCTCGCTATCCAGAAGGCACTTTATCTGTCTACACTCAATATCCGATTTTAAGTAATATTGCATTTCTTACTTGTCATTGAACACGACCATGCATCGAAAATGGAGCTTTAAGAATTTATCAGTGAGTTAAAATCGTTATGATTTTATTTATTTTCTTATAAATTTATTATGTTTGTAGTTTTATGTAAAAAATGATAGGTAATAACATATACGGGTAATCATGTAAATTTTGTATGAGGCCCCAAAACCTCCAGCTACGCCACTGCTCTAAACAGCAAAATAAGCATTTTTCTCACATGGATAATGACGAAATCTGTGGTATAATAAACGTGAACGGATTTCTTTTAACTATACTATATATATATATTATTTGAAATAAGAACAAGCTGGATATTTTTTTATGTTGTAAAATAATTCAGTTCTTGACTAAATTTCATAATTGCAGTCTCAATTAATTTAATTAGAGTTGAATTTTAAACTCACTTTAAATGTCCGAAGAAGCACACAATATAATGATGATGAGGTCAACATTGGAAGACATACAACTTACCTGTTATTTGAGGCGAACGATAAAGATTTTGCATTGCAAATGTTTATTTTAATTAACAAAAAGCAAACTCAAATGTTTAATCAATAAAGTCGAATCATCATTTGGTTTCCAAAAGCGTTGCTAACTTGGGAAAGAGTAGCTGTTTTATATTGGACCCCCACAGTAGCGCACTGGAAAGTTTTCATTTTGAGACCTCTAAAATACATTGATTATAGTAACACTCATTGATATCTTTCACTTTTAAGAATAACGTATTTATTTAATATCTTAATTTTAACTAGAAATGTACAATTATTAGTACTAGTACGAGGAGGTTAGTAAATAAAACACTCAGAAAATGTTGATCACAAATAAGAAGGTAGTTACTTGTATTTGAGAACTATATCATAAATTTAACAGAAATATATATATTTTACTTATAAATTTTCAAAATATGAGTTGTCCTCTTAGGTGAGTAGATAGCGCATCCGACTCACGAAACGAGGGTCTAGGTTTCAAATTCCGTAGCTGGCAAAAATTGTACAGATTTTTTCATGTGCATTTGAAACCAGGAGCTGGACCGAATTGGGTGACTTAACAAGAATCAATCATTACCTGTAAAAATCTGTCAAAACAGTCTTCACTTAGTGGAGATCCGTATTCTTTGTTTCAGGACGGATATGGCTAAAAGTAGAATTTTCTAAGACATTAATAAATATGTATAGTTCTATTATAAGAGTTGTTCATTCTTAGCTCGACCGATTCGGTCCATGTCCTAATACCAAATTCACTTTACAAAATGTAATTTTTACCAACTATAGAATTCTAATCTGTGATTCTCAAATTATCAGAAAATACGCTATTTACTGACCTATCAAAAGCAATGGTAATTAATTGTGCATTTATATTATTTTAAATATATTTTTAGCAAACTTGTATACACAAGGATGTTTTTTTATAATCGAAATCAGTTTTATCAACTTTATGTCATTAATAAAATGTTTTTATTTATGATGTTATATAATACTAATGTTTTAAAAGATTTTAGATATTTTACAACACGCATCGTCGTACTATCATCTTAATTAAATGATACTTATAAAATGTTCATCGTATGAAACCACTGGATCCCAGAAAATATTTTTTAATATTCTCTTAGATGTACCAATAATATATCTTGTAAATAAATAAATGTTGTAGATAAGAATTGTATATATTAATGAAACTATAGTCGATGTATATAGACAATTACGTGTACCAATAGAATGGAAACTAGCCATGGCTTAAAGGATTAGCGCGCCACTGTATTGGCATTCTTATTCCTGAATAAACATTTGTTAATTTGGCTTAATTGTCCATTCCGAGGAGGGTCTGTTTTAACGACTTTAATTTTAGCAGTCGCCTCCTTGTCATTGTTTCATCTGCCCTTGTTGTTAGGCCTGCTAGTTACCCACCACCGCTCGTTCCTAGTTATTCGCGAGTCTCTCACTACCCAAATAGCTTAGTATGTTCATATATTTATCTATCCACATTTAATATTTCCACCGAAAAACAAGCAAATTTTCTACAAAAATAATTAATTAACAATCGTATATTTTACACAAAAGAACTATTCGGACGATATTTATTTCAAATTTTGATGTGAGATGAAAAATTCAGTCTTTTTTTCTTCTATATTTCGTCTTTTGGTCAAAATAACATCGCATGTGTCTTTCAGGCTTATATGTTGCAGGCCAATATTTTGGCGCCCTCTAATGTCAACTAACTCATTCAAATATGCTCTAGGGATCGTATCGGGCCTTCTTTGATGATAAAATCTAGGTCACATGGCAAATTGGTCAAATAAGAATGAATACTCAAATCAAATAAATTTAACATATATTTTTATTTAGGCAAGTATTTTTTCATAAATGACATAGAATTTAAAAGTTTTTTTTGTTTTTTTTTACACATTTTTTATCAGCAAACGCAGCTTTATTTAATTACAAGATATGACACCTTGATTTAATTATAAATTGAAATATATTTATTCATTGTTTTTATACGCGTATTTCTCTATAAGATTCACTTGTGAAGATAATAACAATATATATTTATAAAAAGTACGTAAGATGATTATAAATTATCGTATACGAGTATATGCTGAAAGCTATAATATTTATAAACATTTGCTAAATGTTTAATAATGTATTAAGTTATTTTATATTAATTACATACAACACTTCTATAATGAAATAGAAATAAACAACACTTTGTTCCAATTTTTATAATCACATACTTATGTATATATAGTTGCTACTCATTTGTTCATATACATATAACACAATAAACGATATAAAGCAAATTTTGTCGAAAACATCTCGCGAATTTTATTTCAGTACATTAAATGCATCTCACTTTACTATGTAAGTATTTTTATACGGACATGTGTTCATTTTGTTTTTTTATCTTTAAAATAAATCGATTAATAATATTTTTATGGACGCCCTGTAGCCGAGCGCCAAGCTCAGGGCACCAATCATAAAAACATGAAAGCCCGCTAACAAATCACTTAACAAAAACATTTTAATATAAAAACATATCGGAGGGTATGCAGCCACCTCTAGCGGCTGGCGGTGCAACCTTGCAGCAGAAAATATCAATGTGTTTATTATACAATATATATTTTTTTGAATTAACTAAAATGAAATTTTTTTTTAGAAAAAATTAAATATATAGGTAATAAATTGAAGAAATTTTTTCATACTTTCATGATAATAAACTCCATTACAAATCCAACCGTCTTGTACATATTTTACACTGATTTTCATGTAGTTTTTTCCATATAGCTGTAACAAGTAGATTTAAATCGAAATTCATTAATTATTTCATATGCATTAAACTATCTCTATAGATATTCAGATATACAAAATAGTTTCTTTAACAAACATACTGAGTAATCAAAAAAAATTCAGTAGATAACCCACCTTTCAAAATAACAAAATACAATTATATGACAAAAACCGTTAATCTTTCGAACTTCAATTAGATTCAATTAATATTTAACGTTCTTGCTTATTATAATCACAGAGTTAGGACTCGTGCGAGTTCTTTATTAAATTTTATCTGGACGAGGTAATCAATAAAATATTCTCAGATCAAATCAGCATTAACGACAATTCCATTTGTAGATTATTTAAAAGCATTATGAAACATTCATTGCTTTTTGTAAATCTAATAATGTGACAATGAGCGCAAAATTTATTTGCATGCTAAACGGTTTTTTTGTCTAGACTCTAGTCTATCAATATTTAAAAATACAATGCTACGTATTATTTCCAGGCATTCCAAAAACGTCACAATATTTTAGCGAACGAAGCTTTCAGCTACTGTTATTCATACTAAACATATATATTTTCACCTTTTAGTATAATTTTGCACAGTTTTGCAAAGAAAACAACCTGATATTTATTATTTTACAGTGGTATTTACAAAGTCGCTTTCATAGATAAGTAGATTACGCATCCGACTTATGAGCTGAATACCTTAGGCTTGAATTACACAATTTTTAAAAATCAGCATCTAGAATCACAACATTGGACAAATTAACAATTGATTTAGTTAACAACTGACGATTTATTATTACTCGTAAAAAACTGTCAACATAATCATCACATTGAGACTTTCATATGGTCCGTTTCGGAGCGAATATCGTTAAAAGAAAAATTTACAAAGTAGGCTTCCAATTTCAATTCAAAGTTTTTTCGTTTGCTATAAACGACACGTATTATATATATATATATATATACTAGCTGAAACCCGGCATGCGTTGCTACACCTGCCTGTATGTCAT
>JAPMAE010008397.1:0-11164 GCA_036584705.1 Rhyacophila sp. 25_7 | reverse complement strand
TATGCATCAAATAAACATTATATAACAATAGTATTGGATACATTTGATAAAATTCAAAATTTTAAAACCAGATTAATGAAAAACTCTCTCTAAATTATGTAACCGTAATTAAAGAAAACTCACTACTGTAGAAGTCAAATTATGAATTTAATATAAACTTATGTAAAGTCACGTTTGATTATGTACGAGTATGATTTAGTGTTGTCAAAGACTCTTATTAAGCTTATTAATTGCAAATTCAATCGTCATATTTTATAGTTCTCCCTCATTAGCCTAATAGATAGCGCGTCCGCTTACCAAGCGGGGATTGCGGGTTCAAGTCCCGTAGCAGGTTACAATTTTTTCAAATGTTTATTCAGTTGTATTGTAGCCAGGACATTAACCCGAAATGGTTGAGCTCATAATTAACGTATTACTCTGAAAAAACTGCTAAGAAAAACCTTGAAGATCCTATATTCTCCATTTCAGATCGTATTTTGAATTTAAAAAATGCATATTTTATGCATCATCCAATAATACTGGTATATTTGTAAAATAAAAAATATATACATAATATACTCGTACATAATGAATAGATTGTAAGATACTTTAAATTTTGAAGTAATGGTTAGGATGGGTGGTATAGTTTGTGACGTTTGGTTTGGTTTATAATATCAAAATAGTAGCAACCAAGTAACAACAAATATCCACGTCTATAATTCTCTAAATTGTCAAATTCTCGTAATTATAAAATCTGATTTTATTACGAAATACAACAGTTTATAGTATTGATGATATAATAATACTTTAAATCTGATGGTGATTAACTAAAAAAAAAGTGGAGATTATGAATTCAATTCTATGAGACGTGAAATATATAATATAATCATGTAAATGTACGAAAAATCTTATAATATATTTATATTTCGAAGTACTATGAGAATTGTGGTTTAAAGTGTGATATAAAACCGATCTGACTGACGCTATATTCCTGATAATTTAGTCATTGAATTATCTATAATATATAAGTGTAGTTGTTAACGAATAATGGTCTGGCCGACTATCTTTTATTAGAATATTTATTTCATAATTAGTTACAGTTATTTCTTTAAAATTGAATAGAAAAAAATAATGTTTAAAATAAAATATTTCATACTGTCGTTTAAAATTAAAAACCTGTATTAATCAAACAATTTAAATGTATTATCTCTCTTGTTAAAGAGTCGTCCAAGATCATTTCGGTGCATTGAGTGTACACGGCAACTTTCATCTCAAAACATGTTGAAAGACCAGCACTTAATATTACGAATAATTACCAATACGTTGGAATTGTAGGGATATTTAAACCACGTTAAACTTAGATAGTCATATCATATATTTTCGATTAAACGATGCACCATCGATTAACTGCCGTTGATAATCAAAACAATTTCGAAAACTTTATCACAAAGACATACAATGAAGGTAAAAGTACAATATTTAACCTCTCCAGTGAGTTTTTAAATTACGATTGCACCATCGGGTGAATGATTTATCATTAATATAGCTTCAAATTTTGAATTTTATTAAATGTATGCAATATTATTGTTGTGTAATATGTATTTGATGCATAGATTATATTTACGAGTATTTTATTGCTTGGTGCTTGATGTACATATACGTCAATACTTATTCAAAGCGAATTTTGAGTGGATGTATATGTGCCTATGTACTCCTGGACAGGTTAATATATGAGAAAAATTTATATATATGAATAATAGTAGGCAATGTCTGAAATTCTGCAAATTCAGTGTCCACATTTTCTGAATCACATTTTGACTCAGCGTTGTTCGCACAAGTGATGTTGATTCGCATAATTATTTATCACTCTTTCGCTTATTTAGGACGCTGCTTACGTGTGGTGAATTAAATCATACGCATACTCGTATCAATCAACTACTCCACCATTATTTCCAGCGATTACCACTGTCAGGAATTTTGACATGCACAGTAAATTTAGAAATGTAAAAATAGTATATACTACGTACATATTAAATTTTACAATGAAAAAATAATATAATTTAAATATCCATCGCTGTTATAAAAGTGAAAAATGTTGTAAATAATGTAATAAACAAATTTATCACAAAATTGAAAACATTATTTTTTTCATGTGTATTTACAACGATACGAGTACACACTTTATATTTATATTAATATATAGATTTGATTTAAATATTATGAGTGTACTTTAGCAGAATATTGTTTATTTTATAAATTTTTTTAACAAAATTATGTTTTTTTACTTGTTTCCGTTCTATTGATTCATTTGAATTAAAAAATATATGTTATTAAAAAAAATACTGAATTCATATTTTTAAATTAATTTTACAAGTGGCGTGTCATAAGATACCGCTCTCTTTTTGTCAAATACGTCTAGGCAAGGTCTAAAAAACAATAAATCACGGTCCATCAGTAGACCACGTAGGACATTTAGTCGATTGTGCGGAAAATATAAATAAAAATATGAAAAGTATTAGTGATCACTGTAAAAAAAAATAACACCGCGATAAATAAAATTAAAGAAATAATTTTGCATCAAGTCCACGTAACTGTGTATTTCAACTTGGTAAACATTTTGCCTAGTCTCCCCAAAACTTCCCAATCAGTTCACACGTCTAATAATGTATACTACAGCTAAGAATTGGATTTAAGGTATTCAGTTTTTAGGTGGTTAATTTTTATACATATTTTAAGCATGTCCGCTCCGAAACCAAGCATATGGATCTTCACAATGTGAAGAGATTGTCTTGACAGTTATTTTTATACTAATAATAATCGTCAACCGTTTCAGGTTCGTGTTCTGACTACAATACAAATAAATACATATTTGTAAAATTTGCGACCAGTACGGGCCTCGGACTCGTGATACTCCACTCACCCACGAGGGCGACTTAAATTAATAATAAATTATATTTACCCTAAATTTATTTGATATTATGCATTGTTTTAAAAATGATATTATAAAATAGCAACATATTTATCTAAATTATCATATACAGTAATCCCTCCATTTATACGAAATTACTTTAACGCTATTTAAAAAGTTTTTTTTTTCAATAATCTATTAGACATCGGATATTGCACGTGTATGTATAACGGAACTCGGGTCGGTCTGAAGCTACTGAAATTTCAGGTGGCATTATTCTAGCGAAAATAAAACGAGCGAACAAGCAGCAACATTTAAATGGGCTCTTTATGTCATACGATGCTTTATTTTCACGATTATATCGCACCATTAGTATTATATGGAATTGATTTCTGTATTTAACAGGGGTTTCTTCTGTTCCATAAATGTTTCAATTCAAAAATCAAGTACCCGTATACATAATTGTTTATTAAATGCGTGTCCCAAAAATCATTTTCCTTATCAAAGATTTTCCGCATTGGAATTCTTCTTCAATTTTGTTGCTAAAATCTAATTCTTACAAGGCTTGGTCAGAGCATTATTTTTAAACTTACAATGTTTTTATTTAGATCCATTTATACACACGTTATAAAATGATTATATATAATACAACAACAAATATGTATATGTATTTTTTAAATTAAAATACTGTACATCATTATAATAATGTTGACGATCGCTATAAATCAATAAAAAGTACCACATAAGACCAAGAAGGTTGGCCACCCGTGAACTTGTTTTGATATCCATGCGGACACTGATAGTGGACTGTACAATACATAAGAGTGGACTTAGTCCCACTCTAACCACGACATAAGACTGTCTCAGACAAAACTGTTTTATATTTAATAAATTAATAAAAATCTGTGATTGTTATTAGTGTTGCAAGTATTTGTGGTGAGTAACTGTTTTATAACCGTTATAAGTATCTGTATCTCACGAACAAACGGTGTATTGCAAATAATAAGTAGATAATTTATTTTCATTTTGTATAGACGCGTGTTTTATATGACGCAAGAATTTTGCTGTGCCATATAACAACTCAGTATTGGTCTACAAATAAACATGTTATCGCTATGAACTCAAACGTCAAATTCAAATATGGAAAACAAATAATCTTCCATACTAATAAATATCGAACATATAAATTTATATGAAAGTCGAATACTAATTTTAAAATTGGAATATAAAATACATCAAACCTAAGGTGAACTATTGAACTAACTGTCAAATCGCAGATTAATGAATATAATCGCGTTATTTCACATCTCCGTAAAGCATAATAACAAATAACACATTTTATTATTATCTATATATATGTTATATTTCTTTTTTCATCTTTTAACCATATTCTCTTCGAAACGAAACATATGGATCTTCACAGTAGGAAGATCGTTTTGAAAGTTTTTTCACTAATAATAATTGTCAGTTATAAGCTTAACTAATTTGACCTATATCTTGGTTTCAAATGCTCATGAAAAAAACCTGTATAATTTTTGCCAATTACGGGACTCGATTTCTGGACCCTCAGCTCGTAAGTCGGATGCGGTATCCACTCACGTACGAAGGTGACAATGTTCAATTTATCGGTAGTTATTTTGGTAGGCAGACAATAATGAATATTACAGGTTTTTTATAGCTGAGAAAATAATATTATCAAAGAGGGTACATAGTTTAAATTATAATAATTATTTTTAATATTATAGAATATTTGATTTTGATTCATGTCTAGTATTTGTTTATACAAAAACAAAAACAAATTTCTCTATTATCTGTATAATCTTTTAGACCTACCGATAAAAAACGTATATTTAAGATAAAGATTACACCCAATATAAAGACTGTAATTAAATCAAATCTACGTTTTATCTCTAATAACAGTTTTTTTTGTTAAATCATTCAAAATAATAAAATCGGGGTTTCACTACATGTATATTGGTTACATCACTGAGGTAGTAATAATGGGATTCGAAACCTTTTTTTCAACAAAAAATAATGTTGAGTTTTATTTCTGTCAGTCATTGATTAATAGTTGATCTATCGAGGAATAGTAAATACAGTTTGAACTTGCTTTTTTTTTAAATAATATTATTATTTCAAATCATTATCGGTTTCGCTTGTTAAGGGATTTTTAATCAATCAGCTGAATAATAATTAGTACAAAACGTCTTAACAGAAGAAATTGATTTTGATTAAAAATATATATATATAGAAACGTGTGTGAAACTGTGTTATTTTACTGCTGTTACAAAAACAGTCATGCTAATTTTATATCGATCCTCTTAAGGTAAAAGGGCATAACCCACGGTTTTTTAAAAGTGCTTTTATTTGATAATCACAATGTACATAACTAATTACACATTCTATCAAAAGGAATTTAGTCAAAAATGGCGAATCATTATCGAAATTCAGTTTTAGATTTTGAAAAAAGAACAATATGGTAAGTTTGTGTGGAAAGAAAGCATAAACAATCAATTTAAATAATTTTTCTTTAATAACTTTTTAAACTATCAGGTCAGGAAAATATAACGATAAGTTATTGTTCTTCGTGCACTTCAATGTCAATGTATTGTGTAACATATTTATATACGAGTACGTTACGTAATTGAAATTAAAATATGAATATCGACAGAAATATTTAAATTTAGACTATGATACTCGTATATAAAAACATATAGTTATTTGATTGGAAGAGCAGGTGCTATAATATACTGATATTTGTGCATTTTTGCTGCCAATTAATTTTTGCTGAATATATTTAATAGAATATCATCAGTTAGAGCTTATTGAATTTTTTGAATTGTCAGAAACGGTATACTCGAAATGTGTCTGCTTTTCAGAACAGCTGTAGAAACATATTTCGATAAATGCATCCTGACACTTGTGAGAAAATGATATAAAATTTATGAAACACTCAAAGAGATATTGAAGTCGATATTTTTTTAGATGATCAAACATATTTGTGAAGTATTTTTTTTTGTAAAGCAATCGATTTGAGAAGAATAAGAATGTTAGTCTGAAACATTAAATATTCAGAAGAAATATTTTTATTTTATTTTATGTTTAGATTTATGTTTGTTGTATCTTTATACATTTAGAAATTCTTCGATTCTTTGTTGTTAAGACTTTCAACTTTCTGCCACTAAACACGATTAGCAAAAGTAATATTCGTTATTTAATTTCTTGAATTTTTATATGAGCAGATTTTTGTAATATTTATGAAAGTTATGGAAAAGATACTGTTCTCTATTTGGAGTTAAAATATTCTATATGATATTTTGTGACTCTCGTATAAACATCAGATATAATATTTGAAAATATGTCTTTTGGGGTGAATTCAAACTGAGTAAACACGGACATAATATTTTACGACAAACATTCCAACAGATAAGTTGTAGATAAAACAAATGCTTATTAGTATCTCATTATGGAAGATATGGTGGAGCATCAGTTTATATACGTGTACATTTTAAATGATTATTTATATTATGATAGTATACAAATAAATTGCTTAATTGCTGTTTGAATCATTTTAAAAACTTTATACTTATTGAAAGAAGTAAAAGAAATATATTTAATATTTTTGCGTACATGAAATGTCTAGAAAATTATATAATGATTATCAAAATATTGTTGGTTAGTTAACTATCGAAGCAACGTTTGAAATAGTTTTTTTTTTTTTTTTAATTTGGAGTACAGACAGAATTTTTTGAAATTAGAAGAAATTATTATCAAGTATACTCAGTAAATAGTGGTAAAAAAAATCAACAATAGATACGTTATTACCAGTGGCGTAGCTATTATATAGCGACGTCATCATATGCATGAAGGCCCGGATTCATAGAGGTACTTTAATTACTGGACACTCAATATTACTAGTACAAATGAGGGTCATATAAAACTTTTGTATGAGCGCCCTGTATGAAAAGAGTCATTACAAAACGTTAGCAAGACCACATCTTTCATGTGTCTCTCGTTTTGCTTAAAAGTTAAAATAAAGCTAATGGCTGAAAACGATTACAATTTTACAAGAATCTCGTTTTTTAGAAGTAAAAATTGATAGATTAGTTAACTGAAGGGCCCATTTGTATTTTTTACACGAGGGCCCAAAATTTGTAGCTACGCCACTGGTCATAATTATAAAATTAATCAATTTATATATGTGAAGTTTTGAAGTTGAAACTAACGCCGAATAAAATCTAAAACGGAAAATATGGATTTTTGTATTAAAAGAAGAGAACGACAATTTTACAATCAAGCTTACTTAGTTCATTGAACTCATTTTATGATTTTCTTGACGATTTTTCTGTAAAACATTCCTAGGATATTTATTATGCGAGTTTTGTGGCTAAATCTGAAAAAATGTGAATATCAACCTTGCTTTGACAAAAAAACACGAAAATATAATGCATTTATAAAAAAGTGAATAAAACAAAATGCCTAACATGTCATTGATGTTTTTAAAGATAGTGGTTAAATATTTCGTTTTATACAATATTTTAAGTGCGATATTACTGTAGAATATCTACGTGAAAAACGCACGTATGCATATTTTAAAATGCAATACATATTTTAGTATCAGATGCGCGTATGACAGATATGATTATCTCATATCGATAAACTTCATTTTACGTAATCATTCCGATAGTGCTGTGATAATTAAAATGTTTATTGATTTATTGTATTTCCAAATAAATAATAAGATTGTAAATAGATAAATAATAAATCAAGGAAAGATCATTATATTTTACTTTATATATAAAACAAAATAAACTTTCAATATACCTTCAAATTATCATTTAAAACTAACATACAATAGTTCCACAATAATTCATCGATATATGACAATAATCGATAAATATTTAGGTTATGAAGGATTTTTTAAAGTTTAGTTCACATTTGTTCAGTTGCAACACGTCATCTGAAATATACTTTAAATATAATATATACATACATAAACCATATATTTGCTCATAAGGCTCGTAGATTCATATCGTGCGTAGCTAGCAAAAAATTTATATTTTTGATGAGTATTTAGGGGTCGTAAATAAACCACGTAACATTTTTTCTTACGTTTTTTAACCTTCTCTCTCTTTGTAACACCATGTAGATATTCAGCTCCCCCTTCCTCTTCAAATAAAATAATCTTTCCAGATTAAATAGGAATGACATTTACGAGATTTCTAACAAAAAAAGTGTTACGTAACAATAAAACTAATCCACCCTCCCATTGTAACGCCAAGTAGACGTTGGTGGTCACCCCTATCCCGAGTACGGATGACCCCTTAGATCAAAAACATGCACCTAACGATACGAGCGCAACTCTCTACAAAGTCTATTTTACGTTGTATAACATGTTTTGTCTCAGGGCGAATATTGTAATGACTGTGATTATTTTTGTCTATTATCTTTTATAACATTCATTTCTTCTTCATCTACTGTGCATTTTATCTTAAATATGGCCTCATACAGTTAGCATGCAGTCGAAATAACCATATATTAAAATTATAAAATTATAAACAATATTATCAAATATCTCGATCAGTATATATGTAAATATTTTTTTGCATTATGCAGGTGTCAGATTTATATTTACAAATGACAGATTTATGCATTAAATTTAATTGTGATTTTCATCAATATTTTATAGTCGATTTGACTGATATTGAACTTAATGCGTCTGATTGTATTTTACAATTTGATATCAATTTTCAAAGATAGACAAATGATTAATATATTACATAATCTCGAACTACGTAATATAAAACCGTATTTTTCCATTTATTATGTTTCTTTTTTTTAGAATAAGTATTTCGTAGATTTTTCTTTTCAAGGTTTGAGCGCTTTTACGAATACAATAATTCTCACGGTACAGTCTACCTTATTTATTGTAAATGCTCACACTTGACTAAGCACACTAAACCACTAACAAAATAAATGTATTCGCCATGCAAAATCACCGTTTTATAGGAAAAAACAATATAGCTGATGAAAATATCGAGTGGGCTAATTAATATTTAATTATATATTGAGTTACTATTAAAATTAATTATTTTAACAGAAGCTCTTTTTAGGATAATCTTTTTTAATAGTTATTAATAAAAAGATGATACACTGACTAATTCTATAGTACATACTCGTACATATAATTAACTAATAATCAACAGATATTTCATTTTTTTTAAATAGTTCATTTACAGTATTATTTACGCCCGATACCACTTTTAGTTATTTTATTATTCTTTCAAACATTTAAAGCGTGATTCCGTTAATATACAAACAATTTTGAAGCGAGTGTAGTTTCGTTTACATATTACGATATTGTAAGATAGGCTAGTGAAAATTTTCGTTTATATAAAAGCTAGCAAACAGGAAAACCACTAAAAGATTACTTTTCAGACCGTCTATAAATGCATTGCAGTCTGTGGATGTTGTATTAAATCATTTAAGCACATTTAAATGGTTAAAAAAAATGTATATTTTAAATTACTATAGAGATTAATAATCTTATAATATTTTCTGAGAACAATATCGATTCTCGATATGTCCATTAATAAAGAATAGATTATTATAAATATCTCAAATTTGTGTAAAATGTAGCTACTCTGCGGTTGCTATTTAGCCGAAATCATTAGTTAGAAATTGGCTATTTACAGTTAATGGATATTAAATATTCTTTATCTATAAACATCTGTTTCCATATTTAGTGAATCATATTTGATGGTATTAATGACAGTTATCTACTCTTTTTGGAATAGTTCATTATATATTAGATATATTGTTCATTCGATTCGTCTTATAAAATAATTTATATTTTTCAGTTGGTGAGAAGAAAAAAGAACAAAAATAATGCCTGCTCAAGACACTTATGAAATAATTGACTATAACTATGGAAAGAGCGCGGTAAAATTACTCCACGTTCGTAGAGATGGAATTCTCCACAGTATCAGGGAATTCGAAGTGAACACTTCTCTGGTACTAAATAATCAAAACGATTATCTAGTTGGCGACAATAGTTCGATTGTTGCAACTGACACGCAGAAAAACACAGTTTATTTACTAGCTAGGAGGCACGGGGTATCAACGCCGGAGGAATTCGGAATTCTGCTATGCCAGCATTTCCTGACAACCTATGATCACGTCGTTTCGGTGAATATCAAAATAGAAATGTACCCCTGGGAAAGGATCACCAATGGAAAACAGCCTCATCACCACGCTTTTATATTCACCCCTACGGCAACCCGTATGGCATTCGTTTCGCAAACGAGAAATGGTAAATATGATAATATGCTCTTTTATTCCTTAATAATTAGTAAATCGTTATTACGTGTCTCTACACGTACGTTTTGTTTTTAGTAGTTTCTTGGAGTCATCACTTGAATATTGCAAACTGTTTATTAAAAACTGAACTGGTGTTGAAATAGTAATGAACATATTATTTAATGCTTCAATGAAATGTTTCCATGACAGTGTTCGGTTACGACTTTGCTATTATACTCGTATATTTCAAGCTTTTTTTAAAATCTAAAGACCACAGTCTTTTATTGGTGCAGTATAGTTTCCAAAATGATACAAAAATTCTAGATACATGATACAAGTATTTTGAATTCAATTGAATATCAACGATTACAGTTGAATGTTTGAATATTCCCATTTTTTATTTTATATATTTTTATTGCTATATTCTCCAGTCGATCTCTTTTCTTTCACATTTCCTTTTACTGTTATTCTCAATCGATCCGGGTTTTAATTTCTTTCTCTGTGAACGAAACGAGTGAATGGGTGAAATTTGCCTAAATATCGACTAAAAATAGAGACAGAGAGAGAGAGAGACCTAGGAACAGAGAGGCCTAATGGTTGACAAGACTTCTTATTATGTCTCTTGAAATATCAATTCAGTATAAATATTATTAACTATTACAATCAAATAGGTTTTTTGGGTTCTACCAATCAATATATAGGCGATTCTTGTGATATAAAGTACATATAATAGTCTAAAAAATTGATGTATTTTGATTTTGATTTTTTTTCAAATATATATTAGTGTAAATTATCAGTGCTTAATTCGAAAGACTGGAATTAGAGTTTTATATATGGAGCGAGTTTAGGCAAAAGGGATTAACCCTCATACAACAAATTTCACAGAAAGCACAAAAAACGTTTATAATGATTCTTAGTCAAAGTCACATTAACACAAACTTGAAGTACATGATGACAGATTGGTGTTTTATTTTCCAG
>JAPMAE010008395.1:0-11165 GCA_036584705.1 Rhyacophila sp. 25_7 | reverse complement strand
TATATATGTAAATAATATCTTAGAAATTATTAAACATGTCTATCCCCCGTGTTCTAACCTCGTCCCCAACGAGAGTAGCTCCTCGTGACAAACAAAGTCTTTTGTTATGGACCTAATGAAATATAAAATCTGTGCCGAGTCAGTGATCTCGATTGATTCATCCAAAGCAATTGAACAATATCTATTATTTTTCTGAAGAATTGTATTCAGGTTCTCTGTTAACTTTGCGGGTAATTTATGCTGCCTATCAGTTATGGTTCTACTTGAAAGAGGAAATTGTTTATATATTTCTACTTTATCGGGGTCTAAACATCCCACAACTTCGACAATGCAATTTTTCACAATTTCAGCATCACTGAATGGCTTACCTTTTTTCTCTAGTATGTAAGCCACTTTATATGTTACTGGGGTTATATTATTTGCAGAATTTATTGATTTTTGAAAAAAAAATGCTTCTCTTTCTCGTGTTTTAATTTCGTTAAAACAGTTTTTCGTGCCTCTCCTTCTAATTTGAATTATTTCTGGTCCATATGCGTACTACAGTGTTGATGAGCATTGAATTTTTTAAATGTTGATATAGTAGTATCACAAAGTAAACATGTCATCTTATCTTTAGCATAAACAACAAAATATTCCAATTCCCAGTCCTCGTTAAATAATCTGTTTTCCTCCCTTAGCGATCGTTTGATCTTCTTCGACATGATGGGTTGTTACGCAAACAAAAATATAAAAATTGTAAAATTTATTAATTACAAATATTCATAAACTCTACATGAAGCAAAAAAACATTGCAACAATATCGAAATCCGTGAACAAACTGAAGCACTCAATCACCGGATGTGAGTGAGCGTTGTGTCGAGACAAATCAATGTCTCTCATTTTTTTTTCTTAATAATTAACATGAAAGTATAAACATTTGTTCTAGATGTTTTGAAACCATTGCATATGATGATGTCGATTAGTGGAGGTGTTAATCACACACTAACAAATATATACGAATAAAGAGAAAAGAAAAAATCATACATGAGTATATTTAGACTGTCGAATATATCATGGGTTGATTATACTCTTTTTCCAAAAGCTTGCGTATAATTTTTCGATCGAATGAAATATATTAAATTATAAAATTGTGTATTAATTTTATTTATATAAAAAAAAATCTGGTGTCAGTCAAAAGGTCACACCAAAAGAGCCAAAAGACCACATGTCGCATTAAGGCCGCAGGTTCCCCACCCCTGCCCTAGAGTTTAGGGTATAATAATAATATTTTTAACAGTTTAAATTTTGGAAAAAACAAGAAAAAAATCCTTAACAGTTGTTATTTACGAGTAATCTCTGTAAATTATTAGCTTATTCATTTTAGGTTAATGTTGTAGTTGCAAATACAAATGATTACAATTTGAATGATATTATAAATAGATACGGAATAGAACCCACGACCAACTAGAAATTTTATCCGCTGAGCCACAGAGCGACTTATTGAACTTCTATATTACAAAAACGTTGACGGTTCAATGCTATAAAAAAAGTTAAACTTAAAATTTCGATACCCCAAAATTTATTTGCATCATGTGTTATGTTATTGTTTGTATGGTATAATGATATATTCGTAGTGTGTGGCCAACTATATAACCATGCTCCAAGTTCATCCATCTCTAATTTCTGTCATTTTATTATACATACTTACATTCGCTGCATCTTTCGTGATGTTATCAGTTCACATTTTTTCGGGGTTGACTCAGAGTTTTAGCGCTTACTGAAATTCATTCAAATACATTTTCACTTATTTTAGAGTACATATTAATGTTTGAAAGAAATATCAAAATATGCTAAATATATCATTTTATAAAAAATGTACAAATTACGAAATTGATTTGGATACCAATATGATAGTTTAAGAAAATATTCTCGTTTTGAGCGTGATGAAATAATTAAAGTAATTATATTTAAAAAAAAATAGTCATGTTCATAAACGCAATCTGTGATAAATTAGAGTAAGCTGTCTAAAATACCCCTAAAAGACAATATGAATTAAATATTTTTAATATAGTAATACTAGATTCAAATTGATAATTAAAAGTCTTATTTTTCGCATGGTGTTATTTTTCTTTTAACATTAAAAGCTTAGCATAACATTAAAAGTTTAATGAAATGAGCCGTTTTTCCAAATGAAATCCCCAAAAGAATATTGAAATAATTACATAGTTTTTATAATAATTTTCACAAGAAATATTTAAAAAAAAAGCAACATCAATTTTGTCAGCTATTATAGAACATTTTTAATTGGATTGATAGCCATCTTGAATTAAAAAATATACTTTATTGAAGTATGTGTGTAAATTATGTGATTATTCCAGCTTAAAAGCTTCCCGCCAAGAATTGATGGCAGACAAAATTAACTTAATGAAATATATTAAAAAAATAACTATTGAACACTAATTTACTGAATGAAGTAAATCTTACATAAAGTTAGGTTAGGTTATTTTTTTACCCGAAAATATTATTAATGACTACGTGTTGATTATCTTGGAAATATATAATATATATTTTTAATGTCGCACTTTCACTAGTGGTAAAGAGTTGTTTTATAAATATTTTTATGAAGTTCTGCCTTTGTTGTATATTTTACACTTTTTATTTTCTAGTTTGCCATGGCATCTTGGATTAAGGTTTATTAATAAACTATTATGACGCCGTAAACATTGAACAACAGTATAAATGCAGTGCAATTGTGATTAAATGACATTCATAACAGTTCGCCGATTGAGCGATACACTTATTTGGAATACAGATATCTGTGAAAGAATCAAGATGAAAGTGTTTGTCCATCTTCTGGGCGTCATGGTATTTTTTTATTTTTTTAATTTCAACGAATGTACATTTTTATCGTGATTTGTCATGTACTCGTATATACTTTGTATACAGGTGACAATGAGTTTAATAACATATTTAAATTACACAAATCGAATATATATATATATATTCTCCTTTACACTTTATTTGTGGATGTGATTTTTCTTTACATGATTAGATTTTTTATTTTACATTCCGATTATCCGATTATATACTCATATCGTGGTTGACTGATATACGTGAGCTCAGTGAGAAATTAGGGAGAAACGTGGCACTAAGCAAGATTTTCAAAACTGGCTGTACCCAAAATACAATTATCATTAAATAGCTTTAGTTAAACTTGGTTTATTCTTATTTTCAATTCTAAGAAGTTTATTTTTTGTGTAGAATGAAGTTATTTAAACACTCTTTTTCAATGTTTATTAAAAATACAGAATTTTATGTCGTATTTCGGCAAAATTGAGATGTCGACATAGTGTAGTATATCTTGCCATACTCTTTCTAGTGATATACTTGATTATATTGTAACCTTACTAAAAAATAATATAACAAAAGAAATACATTACAGCCATAATGGAAAAGTAGCATTTTTGACAAGCAGTTTCTCTCTCATGTACAGATAGATATCTTCAGCGCATATAAATAAATTACGAATTCTAAAAACACAGGTCTTTGGTAATCTTTGGTAATCGCGTAATTTTCTAGGCCCTTGAAAAAAACTCATAAGCATATTTTCGCACATACATGCCGAATTGAAATGAAAAACAAAATTTAATCGCAAATCACTTGAAACCTCCATAAAAACTACAGAGGTAACATTCTTTCATTACAACATTTTTTTACAGAATAGTTTGAATTTTGTTCACTAATTCAATTTCAATATACCAACAGATGATGTTGATGATCCTCTCCCAGTCTTCAGTGGAGGCTGCTTACAGCTGCGGGCAATGCAACAGTCAAAAGGTGGCGTGTGTTGCTAAAAATGCTGTTATGTCTTGTCTCGGAAATCCTAATATAATTCGATGCCCGAGTGGAACATATTGCGACGTCAACCGGCTTCCTTGGTGCGGCAATTACCAACCATTGTGTTACTAAGGCAATCACCATGGAGTTTGTCAAAAATTGGATAAACAGCGCAACTGTAGAATGAATATTCATTGTTATCCGAATCGCAAATAAATTTTATGTAGAATAATATTGTCCTTTTATTTATGAATGTTTATTGAAATAAATTGTTTTTTAAACTTAAAACAAATTAATAATGGGTTATAAAAATAAATGTACTGTCGTATATTTTATGTTATGGTAACATAAAATAATATAAATGATTATGAATAGAAATCAAATCTGTGCACATATTAAATATTAAAATGTCATACGAGACACACCTAAAGGCATTTTCTATCTACGTTATTTAGTTAAAACAAAAATGATTAAAAATCCTTAATAAAAAATAACTTCATGTATATTTTTATAAAATACATGTTTACACACAGTATCTTAAATGCATTAATTTCTTGTTTGCTTCCGATCAGTGCTGACAGAGATAATATCATTTATGGGTGGCAAATTTGAACTCAATACAAATTTTAAACGTTAATTTAACTAAAATAAAATAAATACTCAAGATTGTTTTAAATTTAAAAAAGAGTAAAAAAATAATGTTTGTTTAGCTTTCACAAATACGCAGTTGTCTCGTAAACTATTTTTAATGAACATATTATAAAAGTATAGTATATACAAAAATATATTTTAAAACTCTAAAACAAAAGCTGTACATAATTTTTAAATGACATTATATTATTTATTTATTACACTTGCATTCTGAGATGCAACATATGGGATCTTTAAAGTATGAAGAATTTGACAGTATTTAATGAAGTACAAGAAGAAACCAGTTGGCTTTACGAGTTAACTATTAGCTCAATCATTCTGGGTCAGCACGATACCCTTGAGGTAGGCAATTTAGCATATTATACGCAGTAGAGATCCTTTATTTACTACAATGGATCTCAATTATAAAATCCAGCAAGATATAACGACAGCACTGAATTATTTTCAAGAAAAATATGTTTGATATTAGCTAACCTTCTCATCGTGACTAACATAAACTTATTGCATAATTTGGGAAAAGCTAAAACCTGTCACATGATGATTGCAAATAATTAATAAGTGTATTTTATTAATACAAACTATTATCTGTTGCAACGCATAGTTGTCGATTTGCGCCATGTGTGTAATGTTATTGTTTAATAATCTATCTGTAGTGTGTGGCCGACTACATAAACATGGTCCAAGTTTGCCTATCTTTGATTTTGGCCAATTTGTTTACATCTATATTTGTTGCACATTTCGTGATGTTATTAGTTCACATTTTTCGACTCAGGGTTTTAGCGCTCATTGAAATTCATTCAAATACATTTTCATGTGTTGTGAAATACATATTAACATACTGAAAATCAAAATCGAAAAATGCTATAAAATTTTATAGAAAATTAATTTGTATACAAATATGATAGTTTCAGAAAATATGCTTGTTTTGAGCGCGACGAATTAATTAAGGCCATTATTTTTCAAAATCATTCATTCACATAAACACAATCTGCGGTAAAGTTCAGTAAGCTGTTAAACATACTCATATAAGAAAATAGGAATAAAATATTTTATTATGGTGTTTTGAATATAGTCAAGCCAGGTTCATATTGATAATTAAAATGATATATTTGCATAATAGTATTTTTTCTTTAGATCATAACATTTAAAGTTTAGTAGAATGTGCCGTTTTTCTAAGTAAAACCTTAAAACATATTGAAATTATAACACAGTTTTTATAATTATTTTCACTTATTAGAAATATTATAAAAAGCAGAATGGTTCGTCAGCTATGATATTTTTAACTGGATTGAAAATGTGGTCTTGATTTTAAGAATATATTGTATGAAAATACTTGTAAGTATATAAACTTTGTAATTGTTCTAATTTAAAGACTTTCTGCCAAGGATTGGTAGTAGATGAATAAGATAATGAAATACTCGTATATTTAAAGAACTATTGGATACGAATTCTCTATACTAGTATACTATAATATACTAATACTATGAATGAAATAAATGTTATATAAAGTTAGGTTAGTTTGTTTATGACTCGAGTAGGCTAATATCTAGGAATTAAATATCTTGTAAATATGTATATTTACAATGTCGTACTTTTACTTGTAATTAAGAGTCTTTAATAAATATTTTTATGGCATTTGTTTTAGTAAAAAAAATACATTTTTTATTATATTGACTGTCTAAGCGTCTTGAATTAAGGTTTATTAATGAACTATTATCACGGTGTAAACAATGAACAACAGTATAAATGCAGTGCAATTGTGATTAAATGACATTCATAACAGTTCGCCGGCTGAGCGATAAAGTTATTTGGAACACAAATACCTTGTGAATAAATTCAAGATGAAAGTGTTTGTCCATCTTCTGGGCGCCATGGTATTTTTTTAATTTTTTACATTTCAACGAATGTACATCCTTATTGTGATTTTTCATGTATATACTCTGCATACAATGAATTTACACTAACTACTTATTTATATTGTGTGTATACGAAATGAATATATTTCAATTTTTATTCATTTACAGTTTATTTATGAATGTGATTTATCATTACATGTTTATACTTTTTCTTTTACACTTCGATTAACTGATTGTATACTTATACTTTGGTTCACTGAAATACTCCTTCAGTAGAAAATTAAGGAGAAATAAGGCGCTAAGCAAGGTATTCAAAGCAAATTCTACCCATAATACAAAATTATCGTTAAAAAAAGGAAACAAAATAATTCTAGTTATATTTGGTTATTTCACATCGACAATTCTGAGAAATCACTACTTGTATAATACTTTTTGTATTTAATGAAATTATTTAACCGCTCTTATTTATATAATTATATTCATTATACGAGTATATACGGAATACAGTTATATGTCATTGTTGTTGCATTTTAACTTTTATGTATTGAGTGCATAATAAATTATGAGTTCCAAAAAATATGGGTCTTTGGTAATTGTCATATGAAGCGTCTAGTTAGAAAAAGCGATATAAGTACATTTTGTCAAGATCGAGAAAAAGTACGATCGCATTTTATGGACAATTTTACACTATGTGTGAAAATTTTATGTTTCAAAACCCCATATAATCGTATGAAACAAATAAAAAGTGAAACAAACGTTAATGAATCTGAATATTTTAAATATTGTTGATTCCAAGAGCGTTTAAATTTGTATTTAATTTTAAAGTTTATCAGCTAATAAATGCCGTTATTTTGTTTTAATTTAAACATACAATACGATGAAAATAAAGAATTCTGATATAAAACGAATTTGATCCGAGAACATAAAGAAAACATCGTTACATATTTTTTAAAGAATATTTTGAATTTTGGGCACAATATTGGTACAGATATCTTTAGCGCATATAAAGAAATTATGGCTCCAAGAACACGGGTCTTTGTTAATCACAATGACTTTCTAGGCCCCTGCAAAAAACCCATCATTCGCAAATATATGTCGAATTGAAATGAAAAACAAAATTAAATCGTAGATTACTTGAAACCTCCATAAAAAAACCAAAGTGGTAACATTCTTTCATTACAGCTTTTTTAAAGAATAGTTTGAATTTTATGCACTAATTCAATTTCATCATACCAACAGATGATGATGATGATCTTATCCCAGTCTTCAGTGGAAGCTGCTTACAGCTGCGCGCAATGCAGCAATTTTGGAGTGGCGTGTGTTTCTAGAACTACTATTATAGCTTGCGTAGGAAGTTCTAATGTAATTCGATGCCCAGAAGGAACATATTGCGATATCAACCGGATTCCTTGGTGTGGCAATTACCCACCACTGTGTTAGCTCTAAAACAGAGCTGGGAAAATGGTGGGCCACGGACCAATCCGGCCCATCCCGGAATTCTATCCGGTCCGCGAAGGATGTTATAAACTACTTTAATGTTTGTAAAAATCTGTATGTACAATAAAAAAACGTTTTCAGTTGGTTTTCTCCTCTTTACATTGCACAATAAATATACATTTTTGGTTTTAAAATATTGATTTTAATGCTTTAATGTGGCCCGCTGTCAAATTTTCATCCGCAATGTGGCCCGACAGCCAAGAGATTTGGCCGCCGCTGCTCTAAGGTAGAATTTATAGAATTTATCATAAACTGAATAAACAACGTAACTATAGAATGATCCATTCATTGTTTTCCGAAACGTAAATAAAATTTATGTGTAATGATACTTACTTATAGCATACATTTAATTTACGAATGTTAACTGAAATGAATGGTTATCAAATACATAATGAAAAAAAATCTACTGTCGTATCTTTTATTTCATGTTTATATAAAATAAAATAAATCAAATCTGTGCACACATTACTCTTACAAAATATAATTAAAATATCATACGAGACACGCCGTAACCACAATTTATATCAACGCTTATTTATTATAGTTATGACAAAAATAAATAAAAATCATTAATAAATAGTAACTTTCTGTATATTTTTATAAAAGGTGTGTTAGATACAGTAATATATGAATTAATTTATTATTTGTCTCTGATCAGAGCTGATTTAGATGGTAATAGTAGTGGATGCCAAATTTGGACTCTATAGAAATCATTGTCAACGTTAATTTAACTAAAATTAAATTACAACATCTAATACTGTTTTAAATTTAAAGAATAATAAAAAATAGTATTTGTGTAGCTTTCATAAATTTGTTTCATTTTTTTAGTTGGCACGTAAGACATTTTTAATGAACTCAAAGTAAAAGCATAGACAAAAAAGTGTATTTTGTATGTAATTTTTATTGTACTATATTATTTATTTATTCCACACCCGCTCTAAAATACAGCATACGGGATCTTCATACAGTGAAAACTTGATTAACAGTTATTTTTTACGAGTAAAAGTTGTTAATTATTATATTAGCTCAATCATTTTGAGCTTAGTCCAGGCTATAAATACAAATAAATAAACATTTGAAAATTCTTGCGACCAGCTACGTAAATTAAACTATCCACCCGCACATATTAGACAGATGTGCTATCCACTAGCCTAACGAAAGCGAGGTGATATTTTTAAAGAAATATATCTTGAATCCGACAAAATTAATTACCGACCCCATTATTATATATTTATAAAATAATCTATAAAAGATTATTTTATAGAATATTTTTAATGATAGTCGGTAGTCAGTGAAGTCTGATGTGGTTATTAATACAATTTTCCAAATATCCTATACTAATTAGAGTTAAGAACAATAAAATATTCATTAGTTTTATAAGAGAACTATAATAGATATATAATATAACTGAAATTGATCTTCAAAAATCAGCACGACGCCATTGAAGTAGCCAAGTTAGCAAATGAGTAATAAAGGTCCAACATTTCCTGCAGTGGTTCTCAATTACTAAGTCCAGCAAGCTATGACGACACCACTAGGCTACTTCCAAAAATATATATTTGAAATGTACAACTTTACATGACTTTCTCAATACGACTAACTTAAATTTATTACATGATTTCTTCTTTTAACCAATCCACTCCGAAACGAAAAATATGGATCTTCACAATGTGAAGATTTTTTATTAGTAATACTTGTCAATTATCAAATACACTTAAAAACGAGTGTAAATTTTGCCAGCTACAGGATTCGAACCTTAGACCCTCAATTCGTGAGTCGGATGCGCTATCCATTCACCTACGAGGACGTCATATGATTTGGGAATGGGTAAAATCAATCAGAAGATAACTGATGTATTTTTTTAAACAATAAACGCTCCGAAACGAAGCATATGAATCTCCACAATGTAAATATTATTTTGGCCGTTTTTTACGAGTAATAATTGTCAATTATTAACTCAACCATTACGGTTTCGTGTCTTGGCCAAAATACATTTAGGAAATTTTTGCCACCAGAACGGGACTTGAGCCCATGATCTCGGAGTATGCGCTACCTATTAGCCTAACGTAGGTGACTTTTTCATTTGTATTGTAGCCAGGACATGAATCTGAAACGGTTGGTCTAATAATTAAAAACTATAACTCGGAAAAAAAATGTTCACGCTATCACCATCTCGGAGCGTATATGGAGTTAAAATATATATTTATTTATAAAAAAAATATCTAGCACAATATTTATAGCTTCAAACTGCTTTATAAATTGTTGTGTTTGTTTTGTGAAATAATGTACTATATGTATATATTTTATTATAAAAGCGTCAACTCAAGAGCAATTTTGTAAAAAAATGAGTGTCTTGTTGACATGATAAAAAGAGTATTTTCATTTTACTGGATTTCCACTTATTCCAAGAATCGTAATTATTTCTAGAAAAAAAATCTGTTATCTTGTATTGTCCTTATTATAATTTTATCTTTCTCGTTACTCAGTTAGAATATTAATTAATTTGAGACTTGTATACGAGAAATCGAGCCAAATTAAAATTCATTATCAATTGTAATATTTCACTATTATCAACGCTATTTTGGTGATGTCATCATTACTAAAACTAAAAAGTATATACAAGATATATCTGTATAATATATTTACACGTACTTAATCGTAATATAATAATTATTGAATTAATTCCGTCTACCTGCGAGTGACAGCTAGAAAACTTTAGCCCTCATGAAAAAAATATGCAATTCCATTGAGACCAGTAGTCTTCAAACTACGGGTCGCAAACACAATGAATCTTAACTATGACTTAACTATTTTCAATAATATAAAACATTAATCAAATACTTGTATTGATTAGAAAAGAACATAACAACTGATATACATAGAGTCGTATTAATCGAATATAACGAATTTAATTTAGTAATAAAAATCAAGGAGATTAACGTAGGCGTATTTTTCTGCTATTACCTGGTTATGTTGAGCTTTGACCCGCCTAACTTTGTATGTGTGTCAAGATAGGAAACTTATGGACTGGACAGTGGTAAACCCGTTATACATATTGAGTAAAGAGATTTTTTGAGTACCTTGTCTAGTTAAGCCTCTAAGCTTTGCTTGAAGGTGGTTACGTTACTGGCATCTGCCCAATATAGGAATAAAGTTACAATTTTATTTGTTTCAGACGAAGTGAGTGCATTACTTTCAGTTTGGATACGAGAAAGTTATTTGTGGGGATACAAACTATCCTATGTATGTGTAGCTTATTTGTGGTAGCGTAAAAAGAAATAAATGTGATATTGAGTCCTTATATACAAATATGTATATTAATATACATATATAGATCAGTTTAAA
>JAPMAE010008390.1:0-11169 GCA_036584705.1 Rhyacophila sp. 25_7 | reverse complement strand
TTTTTCTAAGGGCTGTCATATCATTATATTTGAATCCGCATTATTCTATGTACTTGTCAGCAGAAATCAATATAGTGTCATGAATGATACGATAGATGATAGACGTCTTGTTTACTTCTATCTCTCTTCTAGTTAACATTGGAAATGATTTCTGCATCAATCATACATTGTTACCCCGGATTATAAGAATCATGTTCTAACCACTTCTCAATATTTTTATTATAGAATATTTGAAAACTTTGTAAATTTGCTATTAATTAATATATATGTATATCCAATATTTCACTTGTATAATGTTTGATGGAATTCCAAAAATATTTTTTTTTTATAGAATTTTTCTCTACGATCAAACGAGTAATACTGACTTTACTTTGTACCAAAATTGAATAACTACATATTATAGCATCACAATGACGGCAACTAGTTGATTGTAATGTGTAAAGCCGTTTTGCCATCTCCTTTATTGTTTGACGTGGATTTTGCTCCAATATCACCTTTTAAAGGTCCTTATCAAATAAAAACCCGCTCTCAGTTTGTCTTTCAAGTTCATGGTCTCTAGATCAAAACTTGACAAACCAATTTCTAACTGGACGATCAGTTATAAGTCCTTTACCGTATACACTGCATATTTTTTCAGTTGTCGCCGTATCGCTATTGCCATGCCAAAGCGACGAATTTGAACTTTTTGACTCTCCATTTCAAAGGCTAGGAACAACACTTTGATTTAACGTGCACCATACAATGCAGTTGTCAAAAAACGAATAAAACCCTAATTTATCTTTAGTAAAAGCTAAAACTTGTTTGTATCGTTGATTTATAGTGAGTGGATGTAAACAATAAATTCTAACTACCAGCACCAGAAGTTATTAATGAAAAGACCTAATTGTACTCAATTTATTCATAGATTTTCCACATACGGATAATCGAGAGAAAACTGTACATAAATTATAATTGAATACGCAATATATACTTGTAGTACACAAGAATAGACGCAATAGTGCATGCTTCATTGATTGCACTAATAATGAAAATTCTTTACTGCCCGAATGTACTGCCTATGAAGTATGACGCGAATGTCAAATAATTTTTTGTACTGCTTTTACAGATTCAATAAATATTTCGATCGTATTAGGCATAGAATATATATTCATGCTCCGAAAGATAAAGTTCATTCAGCTTAACCTTTTCTATGCCAGAGATAATGTCACAATTCGACAAGCTGTAATTTTTATAGCAAGAATAGAACTTAAATATATTTTTTAAATGTATATTTAATGTTTCTTTGTCATGACTTTGATTTTAATGATCATATTATTGTCATATCTCTGTATTTTCCTATTTACAATCCTTCAAAATATTACAATTTGTCTAGCAAATTACGTTTTAAGTTCTGCGAGTTAACTCGCTTCTGGCACTGAATCAGTTAAGAAACGACTTATAGTTAAATGTTTCGACTGCCAGCGGATTGCAATGTTTTCTCTGGTAATGAGTGTTCTCATTTTATTAAAACTTACCTAAGGGTGATGTGCGGCGAGCGGTATCTTTGAGTCTTTTTTTATTATAGATATCGGCATAGTCAAAAGAATGTTAGACAAAAACAATAAATAATTTGGCAGCTTTGCAATAGCTGGTATATTATATTGTCCTAACTGAGAAGTAATTTTTTTTCAGCAAAGCCAGTGCTGGATTAACCCTTAAAAAAGTAAGCACGTGCATAGAACATCAAGGGGAAGGGAGACACCACAGAATTTTTTATTGCCGAATTTATCATTTACATTATTAAACTAATTAAATTTATAGCTATTTACAAAATTTAAAATTCTGTTTATAAAGCGTTCTGTCTTGTGTCATGATGTTTATCCTGAAAAATAAACTACATTGTGCTGGCAGATTGGAAGTAGAAAGAATGCGTTGCAGTAATTAATAATGTATATCGTTTTCGGTGTCTCAAAAACGGTTTAATGCATGAAAACGCAATACATAAATCATAAGAAATGACTTAATATGCATTGCAAAATACTCGAATATGTTTGAAGAATAATATAACACAGGGTATCAATAGATTTATTTGTGACGTAGACAATATTTATTTCTTCACGGTCAACATGTGAAAGTATGTTTCAAAATATTTAAACATCCCAAGGTCTCAATATAAAAGAAGTTTCAAACCGATTTCCGGCAGAACTTTGCTCTAGTTAACCCGTCATTAGCCATTATTCGTAGTTATTTATTGATTTGTTATTCATATACTCGTAATATTTGGCATTAATCTTATTATGTTTTCCATAAACATGATAATTAATATATTACAATAAAAAGATTCAGTGACATGTAATGTTTTTTCGTAAATATATTATATTGATATGGTAACAAATTGAGTTAAGCGAATGCTATGACTTCTTCAAAAATGAAAATACAATTTGCAGTAGCAGTCCGGTAAAAGTAGGCGTTGGTTAGCCTTACTAAAAACTACACGATAAAATGAAATTTAAACCGTTTTGGAAATAACAAAATAAACTAAAATACATATAGATATTATTATTTTTTGTTTTATAGCGGTACATATGAGTTTGTTAGCATGATTTCTTTACAAACAAATTTTAAAGTAAAAACTATATAATTTACCAGAATAACACGCAAATAAGCTAATACTCTTTTTCTAAGATTTGAATTTTGTTACAAAATCAGTCCCCAGACGACTTGCGTGGTATTTCCCTAAAATCATTGTTTGCAGTCAGTTATTTTTATAAATATATCGTCAAGATTTTATTGCCATGTTGCGTTTACTAAATTATAATTCAGTACAAGATACTCGTCACAAGTGAATCTTTCAAGTTTAAAATGATTTTTTTCATACATTAATCATTGTCGTAATTCTCGATACAATGCTAGTCCGATCATTTATTATATATCAACTTATAGAAGTTTTTGCTTGTTTCTTGCATATTCAACAGTATGCAGCTTATATTCAGTCGTGTATCCAATGCAAATATAATATATTTAATTCAAATATTCGGTGTGAACGGGTTTTATAGTCATGGTATTATCTGGACATAATATTGTGAAAAAATCAACAAAACAATGTGTTCATGTTACAAAGTTGTTATATCATTATAAAAAGTAGTCGACCAACTTTTTAGGGTAGTGTTTTTTGTATATTTTTCATTATATATCTAGTGATAATAATAACATTGTAATGAAGTCGCGTTCGCTTTAAAAAAAAACTGGACAGAACAGTTGCCGACCAATTTACTCGGAAAAACTTTTCAAATAAATTCTTTGCCGACAGTTTGTCCAAAGAAACCACGACTACGTTACAATTGTTGTTAGCTTTAACGAGGTATTTTATGTTATTACATAACTGAAACAAAATAAGGTGTTCTTTGGAAGACAGTATACTCGTAATATAAGAGAAATTACTCGTAGAAACATTGAATTCAACATTTAAAATAATGGGAGAAATTTATTACACATTCTACATACGAGTATGTATCTTTCATCTCTCAAATTTTATTTTTTGGGAATCAGTAAACATCGTATCTATAGAAAACTCGTGATTATCCGAGTCGGACAAGAAAAAAAATCTAATAAAAAAAAGAGTAATTTAATATAATATAATTTTATCCAATCAATTACAAAATGCAGGGCGACCACTCTTAGTCTTAATAATAGAGTTATAATAATATAAAATCTTCTTTTTGTTTCAATTTTAAACATTTATTTTTAATTTCTGTTTTTGAACATTATTATTCGACTATTCTGTCGCTCCCGAAGGTGAGTGAATAGCGCATCCGATTTACGAACCGAGGGTTGCGGTTTGAAATCCTGCAGTGTAGCTGTCAAAAAATGTGTAGAACTTTTCATGTGCGTTTGGAACCAGGACATGAACCAAATTAGTTGAACTAATAATTGACTATTATTATTTCTAAAATAATATGCCAAAGCAATCTTCACATTGTGGAAATCCATATGCTCTGTTTCGGGGCTGATATGGTTAAAAGATGAAAATTATTTGCGTCATTTTCAACTCCTGAGAAAATCGAAAGACTCTTTTTGTACTCGTATATCCATACTGACAAATCATCAGTTGTTTTGACATGAAAAATATATTAATCAAATTGTGATATTGAGTGTGTAAGTTTTTGAAACATCGTGTACATTGTACTACTTGAAAGTGATAAGATTGAGCCTAGCTATTTTTGAAAACCTTTTCTCAAGAATAAACTAGCAACAGTTTTACAGCACTCTAGTTATATGGTACTTCATCCACCTATATTTGACAATATCTTTTCACACTATCAACACTCATTGCCAATAAATGTCTGTGCATGGTATAAATACGCCCCAACTTTAACCGATTTAATGCCAGTAACGAGTTAACTCGCACAGCTTAAAACGTAGTTCGCTAGACAAATTTGAATATTTTGGATGAATTTAAATAAGAAAACGCAAAGTTATAACAATAATAATATGATTATTAAAAACAGAACCATGACAAAAAACATTTAGTATGATTTTAAAAGAAATATTGAGGTTCTCTTTTTGCTTAAAAATTTACAGCGTGTTGGTTTGTGACATTTTGTGTGGCATAGAAAAAGTTAAAAGTACTTTTAGTCACCAAGGCTTTAAATTAGTAAAGTTACTTAAAAGTAGTTTCACAAATACAATGATATATGTATTCAGAATCTTTCGTATTTATATACTTACATACTTCCATACATCAATTAATCGGTTAATAATTATTAGTTATTTTAGTTAAAGCTGTTACGATACAGCTCAAAGTCGAAGGCTTGCACGCGTCTATCGTTTTCAATTTCCTTGAACTCTTATGTATAAATAAATTATTATAATAATCGTGTAAACGACCTCCCAAAATGTATTGAGTTGAAAGCAAGAGTAGAAGATTAAAGTATTCATTAAACGGTGTTAAGAGAAAAAGTTTCTCAATTTTATCAAACATCTCTTTATATTGTTTCGTATCATTTACTCGTAATGTAGTTATTACGCAATATTTCATGAAATCCGTTTTTTTTTGTCTGATTGATTGAGTGTTTTATTATATTTGAAAAATACAAAGTGTTACGACTGTGTTAATGTAAATTGCAAAACGTGTATTTTATGGTTTTTTGAGAGGTTGTACACATAATATAGAGGTTCGATAATCGTATCGTATACGGATCTCTTCGGCTTGTCGCCAGTCACAAACGTGTTGCATTTTCGACTAATGTATCGTTTCTAGATCCAAAACTTGAATGTTTTTGTGTCTTCAATTTGTCCTCCTTTTATTACTAATCCCGATACTTTTTAAATACATAGATGTTGAGTGATTTTTTAATAAACGTTGTTGTATTTTATTGTCACTGTAGGCCAATATGATGTATAATAGAGAAATATATTAAATGAAATACTTTTTTGGTGAAGCTTTAAAATATGAAGTATAAAGTAAATTTTCCCATTATATATGATAAAAAATATTTTTATATTAGTTTATTAATAATTAAGATTTTTTATTTGAAAATCTCAAAAAATAAAGGTATGTTAAGATTCTTGGCAGACATTTAATATATTTGATTTTAGAAGAAAAAAACAATGTTGATGTTAAAACTACAAAGAAAGTTTGCAATCATTAAATCAAATAGTAAAAGTTTTTCAATAGTGAGAAACAATTTAACATGTTTATTTTTATAGCTTAAAACACATTACTTTTAGCAAGATTTTGCTCCTGTAAAATAAACTATGGCATTAAGAAAAAATATTATGGTGTGAATCTAAACGCAAAGAACAATTAATAGCATTATATTATCTCCAGCGGTGTTGCAACGTTTTTTTTTTCATTATACATTTTGATTTTAAAATTTTGGTTTGTTTGCATGTGGAATATAAATATTTTTCTTAATTTTAATATAATTCCAGGTGTTGGGGCAGCTATTGTTCCCGAAGAATTACCGTCCTTGCTATCTGTGGCCTATTCGAATATACCTCCAATAAAGAAAGGTTGGTAAAAATAAAAATGAATGGTAAAACTTTGTGGTATAATAATATACAAATATCAAATAAATATATATAATTATGTTAAAAAAATGTGGTTGTATTATTATAACTACTGAAAAGAAACCTACCCTACCCTCCCTCTTCCGTGTAACACCATGTAGACATTCATATTCAGCCCCCCCCCCCTCCTCGCAAAGACTTTGTAACTTTGCATATTAAATAGGAATGAAATTTACGAGATTTCTGATAAAAAAAAGTTACGTAATAATAAAAATGAGCCTATTCTCTCCCTTGTAACGCCTTCTAAATATTGATGGGCATCCCTCCCTCGCCCTAAAGCGTATTACGTGGTTCATAGACGACCCCTAACTGGCCACTATATTAAATTTAAAATTAAAAAATACCAATGAATAGAAAAATTATATCCAATTACACAAATGTTTATCAATATTTCAGGAACTGATTCTCGTGTTGGCTTTGGATTTAGCCTGGGAAACCATGCAGATTTTCAAATTGTCTTTGAATTGGGACCACAAAGTAATACTAATCCATATGGTAAGTTTTAATTGAAACTTTTGCATTATATAAAGTGGAACACAAATTTTATGGAAGTCTTATTTCATTTACACGACGCATTCCCATTAAATGGACGCCGGATGACGCATATTTGTGCGTTTTGCTTTTTTTGCATAGGCGCTGGGCGCGCATAATTATGTTTTGTTATGAATACGCCCAGGACTGGATGCGAGCATATACGTACATTGATATTTTGTTTGATGATACTACATGTTTCTGTTATTTTTCGCTTTTTTTTAATTTATTGTATGACTCATGACTCATCCTGGCTCGTGCACATCAATGTAATGCGTCTTGGCGCACCATCTGTTAAAAATTGTTGAAGAAGATCCACATTTATGATGATTGAATATTATAGGTTGAAATATATATTTTCATTATTACATACCATCAGTTGTTGTATAATATATAAAGCTATTTCACAGGCTACAGAATATTAATATACCATTTTATTTTCAGGTCAGCCTTATCCAACAAACAGCAAAAGACAAGTGAACAACAAAGTTGAGAAAACACAAAAAAGACGAAAGGTAAAACAAATATAGTTATACTTGATATTTTAATAATGTATAATTATTATATATGTCGTCGCCCGATTGTATAATTCGCCAAATCATGAAATTCCTAGGCGTATCATTAAATGGCGGCATTTCATGATATGCCTAGGAATTTCATGATCCAGATTTTTAATGAAATAAAAACAGTTTTTGGGGATGGTGCCATGAATCGTATTAATCTGTACAAGTGCTGTTGTCAGTTTAATGACAGCAGAATGAATATTCATCATTCAAAACTATTATTTCAGCCTGAAAAATCATGGCTTCTGGCTTTTGAGGCGTTAAAGAATTCTCCTCATTGAATATTTTCCCCAGAGAGAAACAATTAATGCTACACGGTACTGTGAAATACTAAAAACTACGAAAAGCGATACAGAATAAAATACGGAGAATGCTAATGAAGGGAGTATGCTTGTTGCATGACAATGTACGTCCCCACAAAGCTAACGCTACAGAGCAACTCTTGGATTCATTCGGTTGGGATATCATTAAACACCCCGTTCACATCCCTGCTCTGGCCCCTCCAGATTTTCATCTTTTCACCTCTATGAAGTCGTTTATGGGCAGGAAAAGATTGTCGACCGACGATGAGGTCCAAAGTGCCATCAAACGATGAGCAGACTTTATTGACCAATGTGTAAAAAAGCTTTTCTCTCGGTTCACAATGTGCATTGAGAAAGAAGGCGACTACATGGAAAAATAGTGTTTGATATATGTACGAGTATATGAAATTATAATTTTTTCAAAAATATATTACTTTTTAGATTTAAAGGAATCTTACTTTTTGAACATACTTCGTATACCTGTCGCTGATCTTTAAATTAAATAAATTTTGTTAAGCGTTGCGACTCCTAGGAATATTTCAGGAAAATAATAGTTTTTTATACCCGTTCTCTAAGCGATATTATAAAAAAAATATGTATCAAAATTTAAAATATAAAACGATGCTAATGGATAGAGTGCCTGCCTAGGAAGCGAGGGTCGCGGGTTCAAGTTCTTTAGCCGGTTGGACAACTTTTTCGAGTGTTCATTCTATGTATTGTAGCCAGGAAATGGTTGAGCTAATAATCAACAACTATTACTCGTAAAAAATAACTGTCAAGAAAATCTTCACACTCTGATGATCCCATATATTCCATCTCGAAGCGTATATGGAATTAAAAAAAAATATTTGTAGCTGATACATTAGCTATGGTTATTGATAAAGCAGAACCATCTATAGTATACTCGTAATTGTCGAATACATCATCCTTATATTAGTTTAAGCAGCTGATAATATTTCTACAAATAATCAGATATTCGACATACTTATTTTCTTTTCTTTTGAATTGAAGCAACTATTGCTAACCTCTTAGTTATGTCCAGCACATTAATTATCTTATCAATAGTATTGGAATACTTAAATAATATGTTGCTTGTAAATAATTGAAGATATTTAAAATTCTAATTGGCAATGTAAGGTTTTTCTGGAATAATTCTAAAAAAAATACATTAATATGTTATATTTAGGTGGTGAAACCTGAAACTGAAGCAGGAAACTATCTCAATAATTGGTCAGATAATATGAAACAGCAAAAGAAACCAGCCAAACCTTTCGAGCCTATTCCCATACCCTCAAGTCCTACAGCATCAGAATCAATTGGGACAATTGATCTCAGACAAGCTCTTACGCAAGAATCTGGAGATATGGTTTTGAAGCAACCAATTCCACAAGGGATGGAACCTTACGTGATGACCAGACTGCAACAGTTGTTTGGACAAAAGACAACAGAAAGTGCAAACTCAGTATCTACAGATGGCAGTATTGATTCAACACAACAAAATGGTGGAGATACAATGCCAAAACAAAGCGTCGCTGTTCCGATTGCACCTACATTTGAAAGACTAGCACATTTTAATGTAGAAGAAGATAAGAGGTCTGAAGCTGTTAAGAGAAAGATTACAGAGGACCTTTCGGACGTTAGTTTAGATGACGATGAATGAACAAAAAAATAAGAATTTAAGTTAGTTTGTATGAAATGTATAGATTGTGATGATTGTTCAAATTGGGATCGGATTACATACAGAAAATTGGAAGCTCATGTTCATTGCTAAATACAACAGCTTTGTCTACTTCCATATTTTCGCAAAGTATCAGGTAAACAGTAACAACATATTGGATAGGGTACACATGTCTCTCGTAATGTTATAGAACAATTATTTAATTAGGATTTGGCATAAAAGTTTATTTAAACAAATAAGAGTATGGTCAGTCATACTCGAATATAATTTCGTCTATATATGCTCAAAATATGATTATTTATTCTAGCCATTAAACGGTTAAGCGAACAAATGCAGCTATAATAATATATTATTGGCCAAAGTCAAAATAGATTTTACAAAATGTTTAAATTTCATCTTGAGTGCCATTAAGTTTTCCTACACTTAAAATATATATATTTTTTTAAATTCTTCTTTATTCTTTACCTTAATGGGGAAGTCCTTTCTTCTTGGGGAAATATTATTATGTCAAAATCTTTCTAACTCTATTTTAAAATATTAAAAAATCTTTTTTTGCTGCTCAATGACGAAAATTGTTCTCGATAACTACAATTAAAAGAATAAATATAAAGAGACATTCATTTAGACTATGTTTTGACCTTTTTAAAACTATATTCAATGTGGATAAAATCTATGTGAAGCTTTCATATATTGCTATTTTAAATGATGTCTCGGTATGCATTATATTATATATACTACATATTACTTTTTTACGTACTTTATGAAATAAGATTATCTAAAACAATAAAAAATCACTTAAAAAAATGTAATACTATGAAATAATTTTCCAGAAGTTTTCATTCACTTATTAAGCACATGGCTAAATCATACAAAATTAACCTATCTTTTATAAAGCTTATAATGGAGGTTTCTGCTGCAGAATATTGATGTCAATAAACACACATAAATATAAGCAAAACCAATGGAAGCAGTTAGAATATTAATTCTTATTCTCATTAGTAATTTTTCCATATTCGTCAGTGCAATACGGCTGTCTAATTTCAAAACCTAGTCCGTGTTTAAACAAAAATGTTTAGGAATACCAAATTTGTCGGGGACTATCGATAAGTATGTATGGGAATAATTGCGGTGAACAGAACAGGAAAATAATATCAAAACCGATATGTGCCTTTACCGATATCATTACCTATTAGGTAAGAGTTAGTTACTAGGTTTTAATACTTTTTTTTTAATTTCCTAAATTTTTAAATTATTTTCGAAGACAATATTGTCACTTGCTAGGTTTAGAAGAATTA
Source organism: Rhyacophila sp. 25_7 (assembly GCA_036584705.1). Classification (NCBI taxonomy): domain Eukaryota; kingdom Metazoa; phylum Arthropoda; class Insecta; order Trichoptera; family Rhyacophilidae; genus Rhyacophila; species Rhyacophila sp. 25_7. The sequence goes on along the minus strand of JAPMAE010008390.1, from coordinate 749 downwards.
ATTTCACCCATATAGACACTGATTTCAAATAAAATATCGACACTAAAATGTGCGTTATAGAATACACTTTTAAACGAAATTTCAAAAATTTGTCACTTACTGGTTTTAAAATTGGAAAGGCGAATAATATATTTATTTAACTTTTCATAACACTCTCTTTCGGATTTGTAATAAAGCTTTATAAAATAGTTATTGATTGATCAATCACTTGTTTTATAATTACATAGTAGAAGAGTTAAAACTTTAGGTTTGCGTCTTGCAGAACAAGAATTGTATTTAAATATTTGTGTTTTTTATATTTGATAGATGTCAGTAACTAAAAACCAATAATATCGACTGCTTATTGCTTTCAAAAATGTAATTGAAAACAAGATTATTTTACAATAAATAAAAAGTATTCTATTGTAAACCGAAAAAATAAAACAAACAATGAATATTCTTTGAATAGAAAAATATTATTATGAAATATAATTATTCGATTGGTATTTTCGTCATCTATTCTGGCAATTTGGATAATAATCATAAATAAGTAAGTATTTATTAGAAGTTCCAATCTGAATAAACAAATACATATTCGATATTCGAATATATTCGGGCTATTTTTGCTATTCGATATTCGAATAGTTCTATTCGAATAATATTCGCATTAATCTATATATATAAAAGTGAATATCTGTGGCTATGATCCCTATAATCTCTTTTGTCAGTAATCCGATTGCGATGAAACTTTGCTGAAGTCTTATTTTTAT
>JAPMAE010008389.1:0-11169 GCA_036584705.1 Rhyacophila sp. 25_7 | reverse complement strand
CACACACTTTGTTTTATTTAAATTTAAAGATAGGAAGCGCTTAATGAAAAACCCTAAAGGAACGAATATTTCCGTATTAAAATACAACAACGTTTCAATTTAAAAGGCCCACATTAAATACTAAATGTTTTTTTTTATTGTTGACTCCCTGCGTATTAATAAATAATATCAAATGAGGGATCGTATTTTTTATTATTTTGATATTTACTCTTGTCGCCTTAAAGAATATATACTGTCGTGAATTCTTGCATATGTCATACAAAAGCGTCGAATTACCGTCATACTTATTTCAATCACTTGACAGTTCAGGATAGCAATCATAAAATATTATGACGTTGGCACAACTGAAAAAAATGAATGTATGACTAATACAAAATTCGTATACATACATAAATTATAATAATATGTTGATATATCAAGGTCGTTTGCCTTGAAGTATTATTTTAATTTTCGTGCATTTCGGATAGATTGCTCAGATGACATATTATATATTATACGTTTCTCTAAAAATGAACACTAGCCCAAGTTGACAACTGAATAAATAAACACATTTTATCTTAAAAGTTAGAAGAAACCTTACATGATGTAATTACTTTGTAGTTGGTATTGCTTGTACTGCACTTTATGATACGAGTAATTTGACGTATCCCGATTTCGTTTTTTATCGATATTGTTAACACATTATATTGTTTTATAAAACGATTATTTCCGCGATTCTGGGAGTTTCTGATCGTTCTCTTAAATATAATATTAACATTAATTATTAATATAGCAACTCTCCTCCAGCAAATTATAGTATTTTTCATTTATATGTGCGTGCAACCCGCGTGTGCGTCAAGTTTGTATAGACAGGTTGAGAAGTACAGGCAAGCAAGTGAAATAAAAATAAATCATTACGTATATTTATTGACATCTTTTTATTTTGAATCATAACTAGAAAAATGAACAGATAAATATTCTAATTCGCTACTCTCATCCAAATCAATTGTGAATTGTTTCCAAATCGAAGTGTCGGTAGAATTAGACCGTATTTTCAGCAGTTTGATTTAATCGTTCATTTATTACTTTCATTATTGTTGTCGTAGTCTGTTCTACGTTATGTGAAGCAATATAAGTTTTCGAAATTCCCCAGATATTTTCAATCGCCTTTAATTCAGAGTTTATTCAAAATTCAGACGAAGAACTTGTATATCATATTGCCGAAATATTTCATCGATCATATAATAGCTAATTTTTTCCTTTTAAAAAACCATATACCATTGCAACAGATTCACGAGTCAAAAATAGTTGTAAAATACAGTTATGTACAAATATATCATTGACTGTAATGATATTAACTAAAACCAAGTTTCATCCGGCTTCTTAAACATTTTCTTTTCAGTGAAGTGTTAGATATCTTATTTTTGTTATTGCTAGACTAGCACGACAGGGCGATAAAAACACGTGCTAATAATAAGGAGGTGGCTGACGCACACTGTCATACAAATTGAAACTGCACATGTACAAACTCACACATATACAGATCGTACAGATAAATGAATAATACAATATAATTTTTACTATATATGGCATTTGTTTATTATGTTTGAACTGTTTTTCATTTTTTTGACATTTTTTCTTGTGGCAAATCCATTAGATCCTTTGGATTACAGTGAGTATTCAATCTGTATTTTATTCAGTATAAATTATGCCATACTTGGAATAATTATGGTAAAAAATATACCACATACGTTTTGTATTTTTCACTTTGTTGCCGAGGGCATAATAAAACACGCACATTTACATGCGACTGAACAGAACTCACGCTATATATACGGACATCAAATTAATGTACTATCTTAAAAATACACATAGAAACTTAGGCAACTCATTATTATTTATAAAATATCACGTTTATTGAAAAACGTATGCTTAATTTTTTTGTACACCATTATTTAACAAATATTTCAAAGTGACATTCGGCTCACGACTTCATTGAGGATTTAAATTTAAAATCTCTTTACAATTTGTAACCGATCGTGCTCGAGTTAGTGACGGCGTGCTTTGTAATCCTTACATTATATTATAAAATAAATAGGCTGGCATTCGTTCGGCATCCAAATTTAATTCGAAAATCGTGACATTTTCGAAAAAGCGTCCTATGATACATTTAGCCATGTTCAGGCATGCAAAATATTCAATGTACGAGAGTAGTAGTGATTTTTTTTATTTTCTAACATTATAAAATTAGTTCAAAGCGTCTATATGAAAGGGAGTAGAGAGGCCTTCTTTTTCTTTTGGGACTCGATCTATCTATACATATCCATTAAAAAAATGATTTTTTGGAAATTATAAAATATAAAAATCATATATATGAAAGCGAGGGAACTCGAATCATTTCTCTCTCAGGAAGAGAATTGTCTCCCTCATGAGAAAGGAAGATGGAGGGAAAGCTGTAGAAATGAAATGTCTACCAAAACGCACTATTTCTCTCTCTCTCGTCCTCTACGAAATGAGAAAAAGGTGTCTAGCTATCTCTCCAGAAAGAAGAAGAAAATAAATTCTCTCTCTGAGCTGTCAAAAAAAGAAAAAGATTGGAAAAGGGCATATTTATATCGCGTTTCTGATGATTGTCAAAATTCGAAATATACACCAATTCTTACTGCCAAAGCTCAGATAGACGAATTCATTTGATCCTTGAGCCCTCGAGATGAAAAAGGCAGAGGTTAGTGACAGTGCCAGCTTAACAACAAAGCAAAATCAATTTGTCGTATATACACTCGAGTATGTTTTACACGGTTTTTTAAATTGTTTCAAAATAACACGGTCCGTGAAAAAGAACCAATTATTTTTAAAAAAAACACACAAATGTAAAGTGGCTGACATTTTAGAACTCAGGCTCGGCCGGTCTGTGCCATAAAGTATAGTGAAATCATTAAATTGGATTTAAGATCGGATAGTCTATAAAAGGAATACTTTCAAAAATTTCCATTAATATCTCATAATATAATATGATCTTTAAAGCGAAATGCTGAAAATATTAACAGCGATAACCAGCTAGTGCAGTGTTTCCCACTGATGGGGCACACGCCACAGAGGTGGCGCACCACGCTTCAAAGATGGGACACGTCGGCAATTGTCAACTATTCCACATATAAATTCATAATATAATATGCTTATTCACGACTAAATATACCCACATACATACAGCAATTTCATCGACCGTCATTTTTGCATACTGGCAATACTATTATCGAAGTTTGACAGGTATTATTTTCTTTCAAAATCTTAAGGAAAAGTTTATACTGTTTAATTAAAAAAGAGGCCGGTGGGGCATATGACTTTTGAAAAGACTATGGTGGGGCATGGCATAAAGATGGCTGGGAAACACTGAGCTAGTGTGTACTTAACATAGTAAGTGAGTCAGAAGAAGAACCATTAGAATAGTGTATCTCAATCTTATTTGTGCCATACGCTTCAAAAATCTCCATGCCTTCCTTCTAACATATTTTTTTACGAAAGAAAATTAATGGCTGTGTCCAGGGCCTGATTAAAACCCTTAGGTGTCCTAAGCACTAACTTTGGTGCCCCCTTACACGTGTAATTCAAAATTTGCCACTACTAAAATGCAAGTGAGACTGTCGAATGGTCCATTGTAGTGTTGACAATTACTGGGTCCACAAGCGATCCGATAAGCCATATCATCAGCAGATAAATCAAGCCACAACCTTGGATCTTTAACTAAATTGTGATGTTCTTCATCTTTTACAGACAGAATATTTTCATTTCATTAAACATTCATTTTTGGCAATTATTTGAGCACCAAAATGTATTGCAAAGTCATTAGAATCAACATTTGCAGGTAAATTCTGCTATAAAAAAAATATGTGATGCCTACCTTTCCTTTAATGCTTAAGCACGTGCTTACTTTGGTTAAAAGTTAATCCAGCACTGGCAAAACCCTGCACAATTACGGTAACTGGAAAAATATGCACGTGTGGCGCGTGAAGAACAATTTTGTTGTAATGGTGCATTATTGCAATCGAGAGAAAAAATCGGTTTGGTTTCTTTTATACGTATATCCGAAATAAATGTAATTTACGAGACATTTGAAAAGGTACGGTTGTCTTATAGTTCATAATATTTTTAAACCATCTAGTGATGAAATTGTGGTAAGGCACTAATTCGACATGAGAATATTAGTTTTTTTCAAAATTTAACAAAGGGCTCACGTGAGTCTCATCGGGCCCTCTCCGCCCACTACCGAGCGTTCATCTCTAGAATTAAAATATCTATGATAGTATATGATGCTACGTAAAAATTAATGAATAAATTTTTATTCGTAGACATTCTATCACATACATGAAAATTTTCAACAATTTTTGCATACACTCCGGACAGTAAGTCACTTACTGACTGTCTATGGTTTCGATAAATTATTGGCATATAATAGAGCGTAGGTCAAAAATGCCACTGGGCAAACATTTTAATGTAACACGCACACACACGTTTGAAAAAGAACGGCATTTTGTTTTGTATGGGATTCTAAGCAGGTGGTTGATAACCAGTTTTAGATGAACGCTACAACACGAAATTATGTTTTTTTGGCTAACAAATTCATCTATGTATCATTATCATTAAATTAATTACATAATATAAATTATCTTACGTCGCTTTTTTAAATAATTGTCAAAAAAATGTGCATGAAATAACTCACTCATGAATGTTTTAATTTAAATATCATCTATAAACAATTTACCGTTATATTTAGGATAGACTTGTGATATTTATTGTCTCTTTTGTAGGAAAGTGCATAAATTAGATTGGTTACTGTCTGATGTACTATTCTCTTAAATATGTACGAAATATATCCTCGAATCCAGCTTGAAAGAAAACAGCCAAATCAATCGTTGTATGAATCGAATATTGAAAGATACGTTATGAATATGATGTTTTAATTCGAAATTTTAATTCTTTAGGCCCACTACCAAATATACCAAACAAAATGGTTCAAGATACATTCAATTAAAGCTTTTTGTGCTAGGGTTTGGTACTCAAATTTTGGCAACGTATTTTCTTATAATCTTATTATTTTCTATAATTTAGAAAATATAGCTTTATGCCATAGATAAGTATAATTATGCCATCGAGCTTAACTCGAAATATGCATTTTTGTAGATAGACCCCGACCTATGGCTGCTTCACATGAACAAACTTATTCAAAGCGAAATTATGAAACTATTTATGCTATTTGAGTTTGATACAAACACGGTTATAATTATCAAGTTAATTAGTAACGACTTTCTCTCAGTATAAAAATTAATTTGAATGTAAAAACAGAACTTTTTTTAGACATGTTTTTTTTAAATTCAAATTGATATGATATTAAATTCAACTAATATTAATCTGATTAAATATGTAAAGATAATTATAGATTATATATTTTTTCATTAAATGTAGAAGAAACCTGTCAACAGCACTGTCAAAATGGGTAATATAATAACTATTGTATTGTCGTCGACTATAATATTCCATCGACGTTTGTACAGATGTTTTAAGAATTCTTTTTATAAAATTTAATTGAATCATTCAATCACTTCCTTAGACTAAATGCTGTCTTTTAATATCATATTTGCTTTCATAATGTGATCTATAACTATATTAAGTGTGTGTACAATGAACACATTTTTAATACTATGTCTTACACATAAATACCTTATAATTTGTAATATTCAAAGATAAAAAAATAAATCGAATATTTTTCACAGTTTGTCTTCGTTTACTTAAAATACAGGATAGTGGGATAGGAATATAAATGATAGTCGTTTATTTGATGACTTTTGTGCAATTGGAAAAGGTTTCTTATTTCAGCACAGCTGGTAAACTTCTGTCACGTCACTACGCTAAACTTTAGAAACTATTTCAGGTTGAATTTAAAAACGATTAATGATTACAATATTAAAAAGTTTTAATAATGTTTTATTAACAAATACATACGTGTAATAATCCATTTTTGTATATTTTATACCACTCACGTAGATAGTACATAATTTTGACCAAATTCAACTTTTAACTATTTGATTCTCATTGCTTTTTTGAACAATTATTGATAAAAAACGTTGATGTTTATATCAATGGCTAACTGTACAACTTTTCTTTGTGTTTTTACACCTTTATCTATTTTTTTTAATTACGCATAATCAAACCTTTCTATATTTGATTGCGTGTGCATTTCTGCACTTTTGGTGTTATCTGCATATCTTTTATAGCCAAAATATTGAGCGATTACTAAAGTTACTTTAAATAGTTTATAGGAGTCCACCTCATCTAACCATGTGATCTGTTCACTTTTGTAATGTGACTAGAAAAATTTAAATATCTAAGATATAGTTCAGCCGTCGCCAAATTGGCGGTCCGTCGAGAAATGTGGATATTATTTGCATTTTTAATCCACAGCAAACCAATCCGGAAAAATAAGTGACTTTCACGGATGAACGATGCAAGATGCATGAAATCATGACAATTTTGTAATACGTGTAACTGGCTGCATTGCACAAGTTTTATGTTACCACAAATGTTACATTATGGTTACAGGAAGGTTAATAAAAGCTTTTATAATTTGATTACAATTAACAGTTTTATTTTATTAACTAGGTATGTTTTATGTGTTTTTTTACCATTTTTTCCAAGTATATTTAAGACTAAAAACCCTATCAGTGGTCTGCGAGATTTAAAATTATGAATTTAGTGGTCTATGAGATCCTAAAGTTTGGCGACCGCTGATATAAATGACTCGCGCGGTTTAATATTTTATGATGTAAAATTAGCTTTATTTAATTCATAAGAAGAATTTTATTTTCTAATATATGCATGGTTTCAATTTTTAATCTCATGCAAAGCAAAAAGATTCACAGTCCAATTGTAATTTTACGCAACGTTAAAATATAGTATACATTATAGCAATGCATCATATTTCACTTGTCAAGTATTTTTTTTTATTATTATATAAATTTAAAAATATGATTTATATCATGAATAATATTTAAGATAATAAATTGTATGTTTTTGTATTGAAAAATCTTTATCGGTGAAGATTTTTATTGAGTGTAAAAACAATATAATAAAAACATAATTAAGTATCATAGAACAGCATCTGTTATCAGTATGCCACTAATATAATAAATATTATCGTTCAACACTTCCCAGTCGATTATCTTTAGCCAGTTATGCCACGTGGTTAAATATTGTTGAGATAAATACATTGTTGTCAACCGATATTTCAACGAAGTGATCGTAGCTAAGGAAACGCATGCATAATGTAACGTCACAGGTTCGGCTTTCGCCACAGTTTATTTCAGGCACTAGCGTGTTCGGTCGCTGATCGCTGACAAAGCGCGGGAAACTGTGCATTTTTGCAAAATATATCGTATCCATTTATTCGTCACCGTTTAATAATTGCATCTATGAAGATATCCATTTATTCTATTATTGCATTAAAATCATTATTATATTGTGTATTTCTATGGTAATTTAATTGTTACGTTTAACGTATTTTTGAGGTTAACTTGTGTTTTTGACGTCTATTTGTGTCATGATACCCGGTAGCCAGATGCCAAACGGAAAATTCACATTGTCGTCTAGGGAGATGTCTCTCGTTCTAATGTCCATGGAAAACATCGCGAGAAGCCCTCGGAGTAGATTGTGTCTCTTCGGAAGATCAGATCCGTCGGAAACGTCCAAATTAATAGCAGACGAATTCGACCATGACAGGATGAAAATAATCGCTAGGTACGGGTTCGATATTTTGACTGAATTACCAGAGGAAAGTGTTAAACCACCTTCGGAAACCAGGATACGTAAGATTGACCTGACAGAAGATAAAGAAAATATTAATTTTGACGCCATCAGTGCAACTAAGGACGTGGAGAAATGTTTGAAGCCTTTGAAGTCAAAGAAAATGAAGAAGAATGGCGATGGTGAAAAGAAGAAATCCATAAAAAATAAAGGCGCCAAACCGTACGACAAAAATGACCGTCAGGCACTTGTTTCAGGTTAGATACCTACGATTTCTTACATACATATCATTTTGTACAATTTAAAAGTTTCTACGTATACTGTTGAACATTATTTTCTATGTTTCGTGCAATCAGCACACTTTATAGTGTATTACTTACATTTCATTGCCTTCTTATCGCTAAAAATACATTTGATACATAGGAATATTGAATTGAAGCAAATATGAATGTCAACATTTTTGTGTTCATTCGCGCGTTTTGGCAAGCTTGACTGATCGTTGTAAATGACATTAAACTCGTATACATTTACAACCCCTTTCATACTAATTTATATAGACAATTTTATCTCGCGGATATATGGAATACTTTTCTTATTTATTTATTTATTGTAAATTGTATGACAACAGTATTATATTACATATTAAGTATGTGTTACGTTTATTCTCACATTTAAAAACTGACTTGGAAAAGAAATCAATTACGCATTCAAATAATCACCATTACGCATAGATTTCCGGTGTTCCTTATTAAGTTGCAAAATATTGCACACACTTCGCTGATATTTTTCGTATGAGATTGGTTGGGCGGAGCTAGTATGATAATTTTACCCTACACTCCAAAAAAAGATGGCGTCTTAACTTTTATTATCTACCGATGTTTATAAATACTTGAGGGAGGCCTAATCTTTTATATTTCAACTTAAAAAAACTGACAAAGTTGCACTGCCGAATATATTGGTCCGCATCGGACACATTAATTCTAAGCGCTAAATAAAGATTTAGCTCTTAGAACTTATATTGCATGCATATCAAGGTAAGATTCGTTTGAAAGTAAAAACATACAACTGATGTTACCAATATCGACTTTTCACAAGGAAAACATTTAAAGTAAATGTGATATTTTCTTGGGAGCGAATAATTGATATTTTTACGGCTAATTTCATTCATCAAAACCCCTTTGGGAATTCCATAACCTCCTTGATTTTGATGATAATTACGGAACGATATCATGCAGGACTTTGGAGTGGAGCCCTCGAGAAATTTGTTGAACGTCATTTTTTCACTAGTAAAAATTTATCTACATTAATTATATACGTATCCGTTTATTTTAATCAGGGAAATAATATGGCCTACTGGACTAAAAGGTCCAAAATTCGTAGCTACGCCATTGTTTATTTTATAAACTTCCCTTTTATAATGTGCGAGTTAATCTTTGTCCCTGGACATTTCGGTTTAACCTTGTTATTGTTTCGTTGTTTTGAACTGGATCCACCTGATATTTTAGTCTACAGTTCATATTTCGAATACTACAATAATTTATTATTTAACATATTTGCGTGTATATGCCTTCGTTCCATAGACAAATAATCAACGTATGCTGCTGATGAATCTGCGTTATAGTATATGAGTAGAGATGATATTTACCATTTTCCTAAGATGAATTTAATATCTGGCAATAATTTTATATTTCCCAAATATCAGTTTTTCTTAATACGTGTAGGTAATAGGCTGTTGTGTTGTTTCTGATTAGTCGATGTTGCCATTTAGTTTTGTTTTATGAATTTTTGCTGCGGATTTCAATTTACCTGCGGCCATTTCGCATTTACACGTCGCATCTACATTGCAATGAACGAATAAAATGAAAATGCTATTTATGTCATCGTACTCCGTCATTGTTGGATCGCATCAAATAAACCATGTGATGGAATTGATCAGTTGATAGTAAATATTTGTATGAATTATAAATGCACATTTTAAGCCAGTGATTATTCTCGTATATCTATCTAGTGCGTCGACGTGTCCATTCAATTCAAAATACCCAGTTCCTTAGGAAGTCTTTTGTCTGACTTGCGTTGACAGTTTTGCGAAAAAAAATTTTTTTGGTATCATTATAATCTCATTTGTGTGCAATCGCGAGACATAAATTACTGCAATTAAATGGTTATTTTTCTTCACTCTCAATCCTTGGTGGAAAGCAATTATATTGAATTAATAACACGGTTTTTATACTTATTTCCACAAATATATTTATAATTCTACAACTAGTTTCGTGTGTTACACTTGAAAATGCTGTAATATACGAAAGCGGTATTTAAATTATAAAAGTGTTTGTGAAAATATAATAATTATAAAAACTGTGTTAGTATTTCAACTAAATTATTACATCGAATAAATCGTCGAATTTTGTCAATTCGCCAATATTTATATCTATGTTGAACTACAATTCCGAAATATTATGATAAACGAATACTGACGAGCTGCTGCATAACAGGGAATGCGTTTAAGGAATTCTATGAGTCGATAATTTTTTTTCAGCCACTAAATTCGTTCGGAATTTCTTGCCCTTTAACCTGTCCAGGAGTCGGTTTCTTAATTATAGTTGCACATTTAGATGAATTTGGAATTTTATCAAATGCATGCAATACTATTGTTGTATAATGTTTATTTGATGTATACATAATACATACGAGTATTTTATTGCTTGGTGGTTGACATACATATACGAGTACGTTTATATTTCAAAGTGAATTTTGAGAAGACGCATATGTGCGTCCATACTCTTGGACAAGTTAAGTATCTTATTGTAAGGGTGTAATTTATGGAAAATGAGAGATTTGATGTACAGGACATTCAATGGAAACAATACACTCGCGCAATCTATATTAGGCAGTTTAATTTCACGATAGGTGGAAAGTTGTATATTTGAATACAATAAAGCGTTTTAGATTTAATAAAGACTATTGTTTACGCACTAAGGGCCGTCGGTCGACTCTCGGATATTCAATGTATTCTCGGGTCAATTTATCTATGTTTCTAAGCCTTAATATAATATTGAAATGATCCTAGCTCCTAATACGGCGCTTGACCATGTGGGATTGGCATGTACGCTCTAACGACTTTTTGCCTTACTGGCAGTGTCTGCATCATCAAAAGGATTGCAACTTTAATATAATTTTATACCCACGTCGATTTTTTTTGTATTAGAATATCGACCCAATGAGTTACGTTCACAATCAACCACTATCAGTCTAAATCCATACACTGTTTCTCAGTGGAAGTTGTGACCATCATCAGATATCAACGGGTTTGATGTTAGCTTTATAACACTGTTCCTAAAGTTAATACAGTGAAACCTCTATCTATCGTTTTTAAAGGGACCTATTGAAATAAACTAT
>JAPMAE010008385.1:0-11170 GCA_036584705.1 Rhyacophila sp. 25_7 | reverse complement strand
AAAATAAAAAATAAATAAATAAAAACGCAAAAGGAATGGTTTTTAACTTAGCGTGTAATGTGTTATAATAATTATTAATTTACATTTACATAAAGCACAATAAAACGTAGAAAATATTCGCATTGTATTAAATAAAATAGTTTTGAGAGTTCAATAATACAGATTTGTTTTTATTTTTTAAATCAGAATTATTTATATTTTTTGTATCGTCATTGTTATAATATGCCTGTTTTAATGAATTTCTATTGAATACGAAGCAAAATGTTATTTGCAAACACAATATATTGGTTTGCGATATCTTATATAAATATTTTTTTTAAAATTACAAATTATAATATGACATCATTTTTTATACCATACCCGCTCTTAAACGAACTATATGGATCTTTAGATTGTGAAGATTGCTTTAACAGATTTTTTACACAATTATTAGGTCAATTATAATTGTAAGCTTAGTCAAATCAGGTCATGCCTTGGTTTTAAATGCACATGAAAAAACCTATGCAACTTGTTAGCAACGACATTTGAATCTATAACGCTTGGCTAGTCAATTAAATGCGATATCCACTTATCTACGGCAGCGATTTATTGCAACTTAGAAAATAAATATTGTAGAAATTAAAAGTATGAAAAATGTGAAATTCGTGATATTATTAAATAATTTTATGATTGTCATAATATAATTTTGTTGGAAAATTAATCTTCTTTACCCTATTTTTTTAATTCGAGAATTTGTAAAAATTGAGTGCAACATTTTACCACGTAGTTTGACGTATGGTTTGCTTTGACGTTTGAATAAATTCTTTTAGGTTACATTAGAAATAAGTTTTGTTTCATGTCGCCGCATTGATAGAAATAATTTGCAATGCTTAATATAACGCAGTGGAAGGTATTAGCAATATTTGTTTTTATAGTCAGCGGCGTAGTAGCTTGGGATAATGACGATTTAGAAATTTTTGATGTTGTCGAAGAGGTTGACCAAAATTTCTACGAGTTGCTCGGAGTTCAAAAGGTTAGTGTATGAAAACGCTCGTTTTAAATTTAAAATTAAAATGAGTTTTCTGAAATAAATGTTCTGTTTCTTTTAATAGGATGCCTCGTCATCTGAAATCCGACAAGCCTACAGAGTGTTAACTTTAAAACTACACCCTGACAAGAATCCATCACCAGATGCTGACGTACAGTTCAGAAACTTGGTGTCTGTTTATAATATTATTAAAGACCCAGGAAAAAGAGAGAAGTAAGCTTTGATTCTAGCGATTTTATTTTTTATTTTTAATTTTATCATATTAGTCATGAAATTATTTGATTTGGAAAAGAGAAATGAAATAACAGCTTGGTCTTCTTTATATGTATAGTATACATGTAGTCATCGTGTAAATTTCATCGCATTTTATCAAGTCATCGGTATATTCATTTGATCAAATTCAATTCGTGCATATATAATAGAAGCATAGAGTTGAAATAATATAAATATTATGAACCGAAGTTCTTTTGTTTTGATCACATTTTTTTAAAATTTTTACATCATTTCATAGATTCTGATGATTGTGGCCTAACAACGTATACTAAAAGTCTATTTACATAAAACCATGGGGACTGAAATATTTTTTCATGATAGACAATAAATTTATACAAATTGTATTTGATAACGATAGTTAATTATCTTCTTAAATCCATGGTAGAAACTCATTATAATGAAATGATAACTTCATCAGTTGAAAAAGTAGTAACAGACGAAACCAGTCTTAATATATTTTTGGAAAAATGTATAAAAACTATGTTATTATTTTAAAATAATAATTAAGACATAGAGTTGAACATGTCCACCGTGTTTAGGTAAAAAGGAGTAACCCTCATAGAAGAAATTTTACAAAAGGCACAAAAAAACGTGTTTTAATGATTTTTAGTCAGTCACATTAACGCAAACTTGAATTGCTTGATGACGAATAAATTTGTATTTCATTTTCCTGATCTGATAATTAAGAAAGTTTTATTAAAGAAAAATCATTAAACTTGACGTTTAATGCTTTTTTTCCTTTCCATACAAACTTGAATTTGATAAAGCTGAATTTCGATAATAATTTGGCATTTTCGGCTTGATTCATTTTAATAAAACGATATTTAGTTGTGTACATTGTGATTCTTAAATAAAAGCACTTTTCAAAAAAACTGAGGGTTATGCCCTTTTGCCTAAACGGGATTGATGTGATATTAAATAACAATATACTTATTTCCATAAAATATATTTTGAAAAACAATATGACCAGTTTTGTCTGTTAATTTGTCGTATTTGTTCTCTCACTACAATTCTTTTTATTTCTTTAGATATAATGAAGTACTCACAAATGGGCTTCCTAATTGGCGTTCAGCTGTGTATTACTACCGGCATGTGCGCAAAATGGGTCTCACAGAAATGACAATTATTTTATTCATTATTATATCATTTGGTCAATATATTGTCGGCTGGGCAGCCTACGCAGAAAAGAGATATTTTGCGGTAAGTTTTGTTTTTTACGACCTATTTAAGTAAGACTTATATTAAATTTCTCATAGACTATCTGTCATAATTTGTACATGATAAAAATTTTAATAAAATAAAACAAAAAGACTTGTATAATTTATGGTCTCCCATGCCACCGAATTAGAAATATACTTAAATTTTCAATATTAATTAATGAAAAACTTGCTCAGTAATAATATTGTGTATGCTTATTATTGTATCAGGAAAGTATAGATTGGTCTTATTTTCACAGATTTTATCAAAATCATCCTGTCGAATCCTAACATTGGCGGTCAAATAACATTCTATTTAAACTTTGCTACTAGTAAACCTTTATGATACTTTTCAGAAACAATTGTTTGACTCGAAATTAAAAAGAATGCAAAAGAAATCTGTGAAAGGTAGTTCAGCCGCCGGAGGAAATGATTTTATGGAAATCTTGGCAGAAATTCCTACTCCGACTGTAAAGAACACATTGCCTTTCCAGACTGTCAGACTGGTCATTGCCACTATTACATTCTTGCCAAAAATACCTGGTTATATTGTTGAATATATTGCTGAAAGAAAAAGGATAAGACTAGAAGAAGAAGAACAGTAAGTCAATCATAAAAATAGACTAATAACAATCGTATTTTACGATTTATGGATTCCAAATATATTGAATTCTCTCACATAGATCGCACAAACATAGGCATGATAAATATTATTCCGAATTCTTATTAACAAATGTGGTTAGATTTTTAACAATCCTCATAGTTTCACTTCAAATTGAGTTACACATTTTATTATTAGTTCTAGATAGTTTTGTCAAATTTATAAATATGTGAACAGATGTGAAATTCAAAGTTTTACTAAAATGACACAATGATCCTTCTGTGATTCATGATAGATGTAGACCCAATTGGTTGACCTGATTTCCCATAAATTATTAGAACAAGATTATTTTCATATCTGAAGATTTATCCAGCCTTTGTGCGAAAATTTCTAATATCACTATTTTTGTGTTTTTATTATCTTTATGTATTTTTCATATATTAGTATTTTTTGTAAAAAGACAAAGGGAAGAAGAAGAAAGAATTCAACGTGAAGAAGAAGAAGCAGCAAAAGAAAAGGAAGCTCGAGGACTGCGACGAAGACGACCCGGTTTTGTTCCTCCAGAGAAGACTGGGGCTAGTGAACCAAGATGTTTCTTGGATCCTGTAGATGAACCGGAGAGGCCGGTTCAAGTAAAGGTATTGTATCTGAAAACATTGATATTAGGAAAGTTTCAATATATAATTTTTACATTAGAATCAAATAAATCCTGTTTATTTTTCATGTTTTGTGCGTTATTTTATTAATTAACATTCAGAAAAAGTCATGTAAACTTGGTAATATTTATGAATATGCAAGAGTCCCAGCATTATTCTAAATAATCATTTTTAATTCTATATTTTAATCAGTTTAATTACATATAATTGTTTGCAGCCGTTAGTTTCCGGCGGTCTGTGGACGGATGACGACCTGACCGAACTCGTGAGGCTGGTGAAGAAATATCCTGGAGGAACTCCCAGTCGGTGGGAGAGAATCGCCGAGTCGATGGGGAGAAACGTGGCCGAAGTGACGCATATGGCCGCCAAATTGAAAGACAACTGCTACAGAGTGCCGGGACACGAGCAGGTGGATGAGAGTCCTGGACTTGAAGTCACCAAAAAGGTGAGAAGTCATTTTATTTGTTATTTTATCACAAATGGTATATCCAATGCTAGCAAAATCCTGTCTATACCTTTATTTTATTATCCAGGTGAAAACGAAAGGAGGTCGTGTGACAGGTGGACCTGCCGTAGCTGAATCGGTGTGGTCACAAACACAGCAGAAGGCTTTGGAAGTGGCTCTTGCGAAATTTCCTCGTAGCGGAGCTTATGACAGATGGGACAAGATCGCCAAATGTGTACAGGATAAGACACGGGTAAAATATATATTCTAGGTTTTATGTGAGCTAGCTTCGTTAAAATACTCAGTATAACTTATTTCAACGCTTGTCATATATTGTGTCATCCGCAGAAATTCAATTATTTATATCTATTGATCACGAGCCTGAGTCGCGTATTTGTTAAAAATTTCACAAACCTTTTTTTGTAATTGTTTGGAATCAAAAGAGACGGACCCCAATAAGTTGAGCTAATACTCATACTTAACAAATACTACATATAAGAAAATCTTCTGACTTCACTTCGTACTAAATTGAAAAAATGTTTATTTTATTATTACCATTATTATCAGCAATTTTTGTTTAACTTGTAAAAAAAAATTTTGACGGATTTCAGGAAGAATGCATGCTGCGTTATAAATATCTCGTGGAACTTGTTAAGAAACAGAAATCTGAAGAGGCAGCGGATGAATCTCCATCCTCCGATCAGACTTCGCCGCTTCTTCAAAACCAGACGCCTACTTGTCGCGAATACGATGATGAAGCTTACGAATAGATTTTTTTATTTATTGATTAAGAAATTTTATTGCAATACCTGAAAATTAAACTTGCTAGTGAGTTACATCATGCCATCATTTTTATTTGTTTTTGTGATTTGTTCTTCCTTTTAAGTTAGAGTGAGCGTAAACTGATTTTGTTATTTACAAAAACAGATTCTTCTCACTGTATTGAAATCATTGTCTTTTTGTTACTTTTTGTATTATTTGTTTATTGTTAATATTGTTTTTCATTAACATAACATTTTAATCTCGTCTTGTTGTGATTGATTACATTGAATTCATAATATGCAAAAAAGATTTAAATAAATGAGTCAATTTGTTAATTATTTTCATCTCTAACTGTAATGAGCATAGTTTAATTTTCAAGTATTTCCAGGCTAAATTTTGGGGCAAAAGAGAATACGGAATTTGTCTAATGTATATTTGAAAATCGATTACAAATTTTACTGATTTAACAATTTAATTTAAACCAGCACCATTTTTTTAAGGTGACTTCTTGAGATTTTTATCGATCATGTTTGTGTTTACGTAAAAAAACATTTTCTATAAAAAAAAACAGATGTCCAACTCACAATATTATGGAGTTGCAACATTTGTCTTGATTACACCTTAGATGCCAATAACCAATGAAATGTGAAAGAAAGATTTTATTCACCACAGTATCAACACGAAAGGTTGTGTAATAGTAATAGTATTCAAACTCAAATACAATTCCATCTGTTTATATCGATTTATTAAGATAAGATTCCGATTGCTCCAAAATCAAGTCTTGTTTGTTGTTATACGAAACAATCCAAAAAACATTTTGGTTGTAAGGTCATTCTGTCTAAGTGATAAATAATTAACTAATCATAAAAGATTATCAGATTTTTTCCAAAATAATTAAAATTATTAATAATTCATTCCTAATTTTTATTTCTACAATCGGACAAATAAATTATTGTGATTTTCTGACAATTGGTCCATGTTTTAGTTTTTTGAATCAAAAGTCTATGAACAAAATTATTGCTATTTTTTTTATGTTGTTGGGTTTAATTTGTTTGTCCCTCTGACATTTGGTATCAAATTTTATTCATAGCACGGTCCTATTTATGGGCATTGTTCCTCGAAATATAAATAGAAAAACTTTATGTTTTTGTCTTTGTTCAAAATTCATCACTAATAACTTTAATACAAATCATAGATTAAAACTCATATTATGCATGTAAACACTGTCTTGAGAGTTTTAAAAAAAGATTGAACTGTGGCATGAAGCAATGCAGTGACTGTCGCGCCCCTTAACCGGAGCATATGGACAATATATGTTGCCTCCATGAGTAGGCACCTATCGCTGACCAGTCTTCTTGCACCCTGTGCATGGTATTCAACGGCCTTTCATGATGATGTAATCCAGTTGGCTTAAAGAAGAGGGATGTCCAGTTGAGATGCGACTCAGACATTCCCAGTACGTGTCAAGCCAAGCCGATTCCGACATCACACCTTCATTTTGGATTGAATGAGGGGACGCACGATTTGTTCCCTCGTCGCCTCATTTTGCGTATAATCATAGTATTGCACCTTCAGAATTTTCCGCTGGTATCAGTTGTCGACGCGCAGTGTGCGAATGTTCGGCATTTGTTTTTAACCGAGTACAACTGCGAATTCCTGACATGTCGCATGGTATTGCGGGCTCTCTTTACAAAGTGCCATTTTCCATTATGTTTACCCCCAGATATTTAAAGCTGTTAACACTCGATATTCTGAACATCAAGCACGTAAATCACATTGTGTTTATTCCAAAATACAGTTGAACGATGGACGGTATTATTTGCAAATATGGCTTATATAGCATTATACTTGTTAAGTGAACTTTAAAAGTCATTTTGTAAAGAGAAATACACTAAAGCAGCATGAAACTCAACTCAGCTGCATACAAAATATCTTATTATTATGTTATTATGTATGTTAAATAGTTTTTTATATTTTCCTACAGATTATGTTTAAATATTTTCAAATAGTAGGCTCAATATGGGGTTTGAATCCAGTTTTTCCAAGAAGTTTAATTGTACCTTGTCAGTATTTGAAATAGACAAATATTAATTGGAGTCATCTAAAATAATCTGTATTTTTAAAGTGATAAGTAATATTGTGTGGATTGGATGCATGCAAGGAGTTTCATATTTTAAAGGATGTAAAGTTGACAAGTTTATTTTTCTTCTGTTAAGTTTTCAGTCGGTGTGTAGCGTGTCATTTGGAAATATGCAAATATAATATATGTATAATAATTAATATGCAATATAAAGTTGTGCGCTCATTATAAAGTTAATATGAATATCTTCCATTGTTCGGTATACATTGTACTCACATTATTTATTATTGTATTTGAATATCCGATGTGTCTTTTGGTGTCTGTTTTTTTTAACATATTCTAATTGAACACTTCTGTATTTTCTAATAGAATAACCAGATGAATTTTTCCTATCACATAATTAACCCCAGTATTGTAATGTGCAAATATATTTTTCTAAAATTCAAAATGAGTGTTAACAAGGGAATAATTTTAGTACTGGGTATAATATTTCTCATTATTTGAACAATTACGTTGAAAAAAAAGTTTGTGTATTGCTTTTTGATCTCTATATTATATTGAGACTTTTAATGGAACACGGCCTATACAGGCTTTGAGTGGCCAGTTAAGTCTTTTCGGGTCGATCTTCTATCATATTGGTGTGAAGGAATATTGGACATGTTTCGATTTGTGGTATAGAAGGTCAAATTCAAAAAATAATAATCGCATTCATTTTTTTAACTATAACTATTTCAGTGTTTAAGTAAAATGATTCAATATTTAAGTACTTTATTTATACTTTTGTATGTATTTATAAAGTGAGCAGTGTTTTTGCCAAGATGAATTATGAATGTTAAAACTCTTGTTGTTGCATATTTGCAAACCATTTCTGCAACAAACTTAAATTATTTAAAAAAAATATTTATTTTGTTTTTATGTAAAATTTCTCATTTGTCTGACAATTTACTAGCGGATGACAATCATAACATTTATTTGACATTTAATAGATGTGAAAAAAATGATAATCTCGTTGTTATGGAAAAAGTCATTGACTACATTATTTCCGCAGAGTGTTTTGTAAAAATGAACTAATATGTCGAATGTGTGTATTAAAATTTTAATTAATTTCAATAGATAGCTAATAACGAGTGAAAAATGTAAAAAAATCATTAAGTTCCCAATTAGCGTGTACTATTGTAACCTTTAATTGCGATTTTCTCCTCAAAGTGCTTTGTATAGTTAACGACTTTTCCCATAACAGCGAGGATATGTCATGAATAAAATTAAATAAATGTGACAGCTGAAATAATTTTATTTTTACTGAAGACATATCCAGTTTCAGAATGTATGTACTTACATTTTTGTAATTAAAAAGTGTTTATCTGTTTCAATAGATGTTATCTCCTGATTTTAGATGTAGAAAATGCATTTTTTCTATGTGGCTGTGATTTTTGTAAGAATCTATATTGTCATTCTGTTCCCTTACAATCCTATGTTTTTTGGAATAAACTGGAAAGTTTTTTTAATAAATTGTTTTATTTATAGAGATAATGATAGAGCGAGTGGCAGTATTTCTTGAATATTCTGTCAAAACAAATAAACCGTCAAACCGTCTATATTGTACGAGAGGAAAAATTATTCTTTCATTCAATAAGAGTATCTTTTCCTCATTAATGACTATTCCCATTCATGCAACTATTGGAATAGATATTCAAAAAAACTGATGATTTTTCTTTGCCCTTGAAGTTTCCTATAATTATCAGTTATTCCAGTAAATACTGTTTTTTATAAAATAAATATCTATGGGTCAGGCAAGTTCGCATATGATTTTTTTTTTTGCAATTAGAGAATTATGAAATAAAAATTCAATATAAAATGTATTTATTTAAGCGTCAAACAGACAATTGGAATAAGATAATGAATAAAAATTACATAGCAACAATAAAAATAATATACAAAAGCTTTATGATACATAATTTAGAGCTAAGATAATCGTCTCAAATTCAAATAAGACTAGCTGAATTTCAGTGATAGTTGAAATATGCAAGTGTAAGATTAATAGACAAATCATTCGAGCTTCATATTTTATAACTTTATTCATTTATAACGGAGACTCGACAAGTCGAGGGTCAATCATTTCAACGTCGTCCAGGTCTAAATCTCTTTCTGAAGAATATGAAGATCGGTGGTAGCCGGTCTTGGTGGGAGCGGTCTTCTGGCCAGATTTAGTACCTCTAATATCGGCAACACAAGCTTTGCATTCGCAAACTGTCGGTATCGCCACCTGCTTCTTCAACAAGTATCCGTCTTGACACGTAAGACTTATGATTAATGCGTCATATTTTGATACTTGGCAACATTGACAGTCGGTGTCGTGAGTCGAACTCTCTGTAAATAAGAATATAGAAAGACGTTGTTATTTTGTTTTAAATACTCTATGAGATATTGGGTTCAGATTAACAGGAATATTTTAACAACTAAGTATTATCAAGCCGGGACTGATTCATATCTTTTTTCTGTTTGCCGCCATTATTCACTCACACACTAACTGTATATCAAATTCTATTTAATAAGAATGCCAGCATATTGAATTCGAGCATTTCTTTTTTTACTATTTTAATTCAGCGAAAGAGAGCACTAATTTATAAGGTGCTATTACACGCTTTGTTGCAAACTGTACAATGAGTTAAAAATGATTTAAAAAAATAATTAGCTGAGTTGAGCCACAAACAAATCTTCGAAATGTCGCTCCTTAACTGTTTTTTCTTTAAAATAACCTTCGATTACGATTTAAAAAGAACTGCTTATGTCGTTCCCTTACTGTGCCGCCTGATGCATGGCCTCTGTGTTTCATAACACGGTACGGCTCTGCCCATAGGAGTATCATTATCATATTTATATTGAATAGGCTGTTAGGTGTTAACATAATACATGCTATTTCATGACAGGTATTATGACATGTTAGAAGATAATTTTGTAGTGTACAAAGACTTTAACTACCTGTGTTGAAATTAGTTCCAGATTCACAAGACCCCCTACATTCTTTGAAGTTATTGATGGGGTGTTTGTTGACGCACGTTCCGTGGTTGGGACTCGATTGAATCACCATTCCGACTGTGCTCAAAGGTGGCAAGCTCTCAGACACGCAAGTCTCTGCAATGGAATAATGCCGTGTTGTAAAATGCTTTTTAACATTACAAATACACATATATTGAATAATAAATTATATAAAATGAATACAATCTACATACTTTGAGGTAGAGAAGTGATGTTACAGTGTTTGCAGCAGCCCTTGACGTATACGTGTGCAGGATTGCAACCCTTAATGTCAGGACAAGATTCTTGGTTAGCAGAAACGACTAGCTGATCCGCTGACTTGTCACAGGCAAAGTGCGTGCAATTATCAGAGGAATGCCATACTTGACCTAGAAATAAAAAAATAATAATGTCATTTAGAATGGTACAACTATTGATAAAGTTCATTCAGTTTCTGTTTCACTTGAGATTTGGAGCACATGCCGAAGCTTTTACATCAAATACTCGTATGAGATTGTAAATATCAGAATTTCATTAATTTTGAGACCAATAATCTGATTTTTTCAAATGTGTAATGTTGTTTCTGGACCGGTAACATTTTTTATATTATTTCGTCAATATAATGGAAAAAATTATCAATATTAAAAACGTGTTAAAAAAATAGCTAGGTTCTATTACATGTATTTTTAATCAATCAATAATTCATATTAGTTTTACCAATGGCAACTAGTTCTGAATGCACGAATATGTAAATATTGTATATAAATTACCGGGCTTATACAGAACATTATCGACAATGCAAGCAGTCTGCACACAGTGTCCACAGCAGGTGTGAGGATCGGTCGATGGTACGTAGTCCCATCCATCAGGGCAGTCGGTGTTGCAAGTCTCGCTGCTCTCCGATTTCACAATCTGGTGATTCTGATCTCTGGTGCAGGTCACGTTCTTGCACGGGTCGCCGTCCGGAGCTCGCCACGTCGATCCTTCCTATAAAATATAAATAGAATTTAACTTATTCATCTAATTGATTTTGAACATTTATCTAGGTGGATTATTATAGATTTTTTGCTTATTACTTGCTTATTGCTATTGTATTACTTGTTTTTTTTATATGT
>JAPMAE010008383.1:0-11171 GCA_036584705.1 Rhyacophila sp. 25_7 | reverse complement strand
ATAATGAAAACAAAAATAAATAATTATACATTTTTTGTTGAGCTATAAGTGTTCTAAAAATGTTAAGAAATTTGAAAAATGAACCGAAGAATATTAAAGAAATAACATCATATATGTACTTGTATGTATTATAAATGTAACTGTCGCAACACTGTTTCAAAAAGTGTAATACAGATGAAAAATTAAATAAAAATTATTATAATATATTTATGTAATATATAATTATAATATATTGTTTAATTTCAGCTGTGAAATTTTTCGACTAATTCTCTACATTGGCATAAATATCGGTTGTTGATTTATTAATATGTTACTTTTATTTAGATGGAAAGAAATTCAATACTTTTGAATAGAAGCGTAACAGGGATCGGCTAAATAGCAAATAGGGTCTTCCCCCAGATATTTATATCCTTTCTATAATAACCGTTTCGGACTAAATCAATTGCTTATAATGAGGATTCTAAAAGGATCTTTAAAAAAAAGAGAATCCAAATTTCAAAAAAAGAATGAAAGCCAAACATCGCCATCTATTTGTCACCAATGAAAATATTGTGATATATTTTAATATTATAAAGGAAGAATTTTGTATATTTGAAAAAAGAATTCTAGTATGTCAATATGTCAATATTTTGAGGGTGTATGGGTGCTTCATGATATAACCATTATATTATAAAACTAGGTATCATAATGAATTTGATAGGCAGTCTTACGAAACGCAAAAACGTAGCATTCTCATAGTGAACTGCGATATATAAATTACGTTTTCAGTATTCATATTAAGATATGGACGCGGTAACGCATATTTGTCCATTTAAGTTCACATGCGCAGACAACTGGGCGCGCGCGTGTGTGTTTTTTATATCGATGCGGTAAGGACGGAATGCGTGCTTTTGTTTTATCATATGATGTTATATCTTTTAGGAGTTGTATTTTTTTTTCAAACTGTTATTTGATTTGTTTTGGCGCAAACACGTCGATGTTAATCGTCTCGTCGCTTATGTGTTAATACGAGTATCTAAAACAATCAAATATTTTGCGAACTGAAGTTTAATGTAAATACAAATTTTAATCACTACATTTATTTCAAAACGTTTTTTCCTTAGTTATGATTATTTTTATATAAATAAATAAATTTGTGTTTAAAGTGAAGAAGTTTGATAAATAAGGACTATGATTTCTAGTGAGAAATGATAATAAAATAATAATGGGATAAAAAAAAAATTGAAAAATGACAACTAAGCAACTTTTTTGCCAATTATTCGTTGTGAAAATGTGCCAATCAATTATGTACTATTAGAAATGAGACGATTAAGATTAAAATTGGTCAAATGCAAAAAAAAAACAAGTTTTCAAGTAACATAGACAATTTATTCTTTACTACAATATCTTCCACACGTCTTTATCAAACTTATAGAAATACAATAAAAACATAAAGACACGCCCGTTAAAAATTATATCTAAAAGTATTTTTTTGGATTCATCCATTTTTGATCTATAATATTATATTATAATATGCACTATCGCAAACATGAACAAAAGACTTTTTTGCTCCATACTCGTATATCTCTCTATAGAGAATACTTAACGAAATAAAACAGGTGACGTTTTCTCAGAGGAGACGATTTTATGGGTAAACGCGGTGAGAGAACAAGATAAATGAAATATTTATGAAGAATTGGGATCAGGAAAAGGTCAAATGATATTGGATGCCGCCTCGTAATCAACCCACGGTGTGAAATCTATATTATTGAACGATATCAGTATACAAACACAGGTTGAATTTCTCTACTATTTTTATTATTGTTCATCGTACTGAAAGAACAATATTTAAAATAAATATTCTCTTCAATTGTGCATCATGCGTGGAAGTGTTTCTGACCTCAATGGGATACAATCAGAATGAAAAAAAGTAGATAAATGTTTTAAAAATATTACAATATTCGTATATCTGTAGATTTAATCAATTTTAGCCTTCAAAAGTTTTCGGGATTCTTTACATAATTTTGAATTATACACTTTTTATATTAGCAAGAATGAATAATAAAAAGAAAAATCGCTGCAAAATTTTTCGAATACAAAAAAAATCGTTACATCGAATATATGAAAAAACATACCAAAGTATTATATAAATGTTGTTCTCTAATTTTATACGTACATTTTAAAATATAAAATATTTTAAAACAATGAAAATACTTTTTTCGTCGTATTAAAACGCTTACTTTGTTAAAACGAGTCTTTCGTTCAATGTAATTTAACTCTTTTAACGAAGATTCATAAATCAAAATTGTAGTAGAAATCGGCCAAACTATGCTTCGCTGCCAATCGGTTGGGCAACCCTGCTAACGGATATTGGCGGAGAAATTTTCCATAATTATTTCGTATGTTACAAATTTAATTTAATTATTACGTCAATACAGTGGCATCAAAATCGAGTCTTTTGGACGTTTTCTAGTAGGAACGTTCAAAACGTATTACATTCGCTTAATCATTAATTATAATTGATATTTCTTGCCGAGAGAATATCTGAATAATAATCGTTATTTGTTTATTTATATTATTATAGTATATAAGCTATTGGATGTTATAATCGATCGACAAACTTCTAATCTGTTGTATGTTTGCGATTTTATGGCTTCAACATCAAATGACGTTGTTGACAACATTTTTATGTGTAGACACCGGAACGTACATATGTATGCATTTTCATACGTGCAATACGTTAAGTATGCTTACGTAAGTACATTGATTTATTTTATGATTCGCGATATCTCTGTTAGGATTTATTTTCAACTATATTTAGTTCAGTTATATATTTTTACGAATAAAAATTGTTATTACTTAATCAACATAGTCAAGTCCCAGTTTTAAATGTATTTAAAACCCGTATAATTTTTGCTAGCTACGAGATTCAAACACGCGATTGACATGCGGATACGCTGTCCATTGATCAATTAATGATATAAAAGACATATATACATAGCAATCTCAAAGTTTTTTTAAAATTCCATATACACTTCAAAATGGAGCATATGTGATCTTCAAAGTGGGAAGATTTTCTTAACAGTTATTTTTTTACTTGTAATAATTGTAAATTATTAGCTCAACCAATTCGCATTTATGTTCTGGCTACAATAAAAATGAATAATCACTTGAATAAAAATTCCAACAGAGCTTTTGCATCCCTAATTCTGTGTGCAAGACGTTTCACACCCTTTCTTCTGATATCCACACAGCCTCAGCTATCTCACTCACCTTCACTCGTCTATCTTCCAACAAGATATCGTGCACTTTTTCGATGTTTTCCGGTGTGGTTGCAGTTTTTAGCCGTCCTTCACATGAGTCATATTCGAGAGACGTGTGACCACGTTTAAATTCAGCTGCCCACTTTTTAACAGTTGACATGGAAGGAGCAGAGTCCCCGTAAACTTTTGTCAATTTCGGATGAATTTCCTTAGGGGTTAATCTATCCAAAACGAAGAATTTTATGACCGCACGATATTCAAGTTTATTCATTTTAACGAAAAACACGCAAGACGTTTACTGCGAAAATTCGTGTAAACAATCTACTTTAGAGAACAGGTTGAAACTTGTCATACGAATTAATGACACGTGCACCCAAGCAGGAAACTTTTGCTGATTGGAACGCCATCTTTGTGTCAGGCCAAGAAGTTTTCACCTTACCTTTGTATATCGTCGCCCTGTAGATACGTGGATAACTCATACGACTGACAAGCCAAGAGTTGCGAATTCAGACCTTGCAGCTGGTGAAAATATATTTTTAAACGCATTTTAAATGCTTTTTAAACCAGGACATAAATATACCGAATCACTTGAGCGAAAATTCAAAAATTGTCTCTAGAACAAGGGATTCTTGTAATAGGCATGATTCGTTTGGTTTGTTTTGGAACAAATACGGTCAATTTATCTTGCATAGAGAATATGTTATTCATTCATATCATATTAAAACATGATCAAAATTTAATCGTTGAGTATTATTATTATAATTAGTATAATAATTATCCAGAAGATGGCATTTATAGTCCATTTCGTACACAATTGACTTGAAAAACATTTATTTTTCTTCATTTAATTTTATTATCTGATTGAACTGTTTAAATTAAAAAGAATTTATCGTATTTTTACATGCAACCTAGTTGATTTATCACATTTTTTAAAATTTCATTACAGAATGTTCTCAACAGAATTTCTAGCCAAATTTATATACCTAAAAGTAATTTTGTTTAGTTGTACGTAACATCAAATTGTCGCGTGCTGTAATTTACACCAAAATTATGTTCATTGCCAGTATGAAAAAGTGAATACTGAAAATAAATATTGACAACACTGTGGCTTGTAAAACCATTTTGTCCCATTTTATTTATAAGGATTTATTATTTAAATTTTGAATGTTTTCAATCAAATGAAATTAATTCACCGTAAGATATAATATCTGCAAATTTATTAAGATAATTGCCATCACATAAAAATACAAAATATGTTGCATGGCATTATAAAACATTGTTCAAGTATACGATACAGATGGTAGTTATTCATGATATTATTTTTAAGCATAAAGTACAAGGTGTGACAGAATCTATTGAGCAGTTTTGATGAGTTATAAAAAAGTAATGGGGGTATACAAAGAAAAAAATATTTATATTTTATAAGTTATCGGTACATACCATTTATAATCATTAACTTTGGAAAATAATGGCATTAAAATGGCAGTTGTTAGCAGCAACACACTGTTGGAGACGTTCTCTGAAGTTTTGTACAGTTCCTTCACACATATTGCGGGGTGCGAGTTTAACTTCTTCAATAATCCGCTCGCTCAGCTCTGGTAGGGTGTCACTTCTTAGTGCGTTACCAACTTTCTCCAACTGCCTAACCTAGAATAAAATTGTGTTTACTTAGAAATGACGTGATGGTGAAATGGTGTTGTTACACGGAATGTTCAATCTTTTCCAAAAAGGACTTTGAGTCGTAATCACAGATTGATTGTTTTCAAAATGCGCGCGCACGGGAAAGCTCCAATATGTTCCGGTCCAAACTATATTGATTACTGAAATGGATTCACAGACAAAACAGAGTGGAAAACTATAGACCCCTTCCCAACCGCTTAATCGGTTCTGTTGTAACCTATATAAAAGTTTATTTAAAACCATACTTAATTTGTGCTGTAATTTTTTTCAGGCATTCAAAAGCTGCACCTTCAAGGACATTCTCAAAGGGAGAAGATGTCACAGGGACATGTCTCAAAGGAGACAGATGAGATGGAAGACGAGACGATAGCGTGACATCAAATTGCACCGAGGTGAATAAAACTAAATGATGTATTTAAAAAAAATGTCTAGCATACTTTATATAATATACACTTTTACGTGTCTTAGCCCCTTGTGATTTTATTGGAAACGCGTTAAAAGAAGTGTTAGCCAAGTTATATGAAAATATTTGAATATGTTACTTTGTAATTTGATTAAAAATATAAAGGTTGAACGAACACTGATAAGTCGTAGCAACACAATGTTGCCTTTTGTCTGGGAATGCAGTGAATTTATGAATGCTATTGTCAATTATTTATCGCTGTTTTTAATATATATTATGTTGCTGTTGGTTACCACCTGTGTTTCCTTTCTTTACAAGTTTCTTATTGTGAGAGACTTATGGAAGGGTAAACGGTATAACATGGGTTTAGTATGCTCTGATTTATAATAGTTTTGAGTTGAAAGAGTTTACATATTGTTAACAGTATAAAACAAAGCATTGTAAGTTAATTTGCTTAGAACAGGCATGCCCAAACCTTGGCCCGCAGACCATATGTGGCCGAATTGAAGGTTTTCTGTGGCCCGTTCAAGGTTTTCAATTTTCTATACATTTTTTTATTGGTAAAATACATTAAAAAAAAAACCTCCAGATTTACAAATGGAACTTTTAGACTAGCGATCAAATATTGCAATAAAATTCGTTTTCAAGGGGAATAAAATACAAGAATTTTATCAAAAACATATCCTTAAATATAAATTTCCAAAATTAAGGCAACTAGCAATGTACATTATACATGCATTTGGCACTGCGTATAGCTGCGAATTATTTTTTTCAAAGTTAAAAAACGTAAAATCAAAATGTCCAAACAGGTTGACTGATGAAAATTTAACCAACCTAATGCAATGCGGGACGTCCAAAATACCTTTTTTACCATACTTTTGACATGCGATATCTTTTCATGTTAAATGATTATTACATGATATTTGAAAAAATAATATATTCAATTACGAAGTGTTTTATCTGCAAGGATTAGTTTATATTTTCTGTAAATGTTGACGTGACAATTGATTTTGACTAAATAATAAACATCAGTTACAAAATGGAATAAATATATTCTGAAATAGTGAAAAAACTAAATTTACGTCACATAATAATTGACTATATACTTTGAAATTCATTTATAACAGAAACTACAACCCGAAAAATAATAATGATGAGTTTTTTTGACTGACTTGTTTTTTACATAATGCTATAGTATTCAATGTAAAAGTATATATTTGAATACAGTTTAACAGACTAATTTGCTCTAAAGAATCACCGCTCACCAACAATGAATGCCAAACTGACATGGGTTTGACAAGAAGCTTATTAGTACCGCTCGTAATAACAGCAAAGACTTCATTGTGGCCAAAAAGTGTTAATTCATTTGACATGTCTCACCCATCGTATCTATGAGACGGGATAAATATGGAGGTATAGACAATCTAATTATAATGGGTATCTTAGTTTAAGATTATGCACATTGCGCAAAATTATATACTTATTAAGAAAAAGTTTAGCTACAAAATACTTTAAGGTTGAACAACTATAAATGAACCATGGACCTTTACCCGTTATTATCGTATTAATTTATTGGTAAAAATATAAGGCCGCCGGTCGTCATAGGCCGTTGATTGGTAATTTTAGTAAAAGTAAAGTGCATTAAGTTTTCTTCATCTTCTTTTAAAATCACGTTACGTCCCTTACCTGGACCATATACACAATATATGTTGGCTCTATGAATTCCTATAGCTGGCCAGTCTTCTTGCATCCCCCCCCCCCCTCCCCCATGTCATACTGGGGTATGTAACTCCACGAAATACAACTTGTATATTGTATTTAGTGGTCCCCAGGACGATGGAATCTCCAATTGGCTTGAAGAAGAAGCATGCCCTGTTGAGATGTGACTCAAGTATTCTCAGCACACGGCCAAGCCAAATCCAACGTCTCATCTTCACTTTGGATGTGATGAGAGGCTACATGGTCTGTTCCTTTACCACTTCATTTCGTGTATAGTCATACCACTGTACTCCCAGAATTTACCGCAGGCATCTGTTTTCGAACCTCAGTAAGGTGTCGTTCATAAGTCACGTAACGTTTTTCTTATATTTTTTTACAATCCCTTCCCTCCTCTCAAAACTTACTTAACTTTTTGTGAGGGAAAAGTGTTACGTAACAATCAACATTAACCCATCCTCACCATTGTAACGCCTTGAAGGTGATGGTTTGTCACTCCTTCTCCCTCTTCATAAGCGTTACGTGGTTTATAGATGATTCCTAAACGGTTATTTTGATACTTCGTGAGGTGCTATGATTCACTACCTTAGAACAACGCTGTCAATATGCAAGCATTGAAAAGGCGGCATTTAGTTTTCAGTACTGCTGTTAGTCCCAGACATTTCATATGGAATTGAATATTGTTCCAGCAAGTTCTATTCAAATAGCGAGCTTTCTTTGCAAAGTGCCAAATAATAGATACGATTAATAATCACATGAAATCAAACGCAAAAATAACACAAAATTAATATTTATTTAAAAAAATCTACTTATAATTTAATGGCGTTCATTCTGAAGTGATCTAAAGATAAACCACTGAACAAGAATTTTCAAATAAATTCATTGTAAGTTATTTGGAACTCCTTCTTTTCTTTCGCCGTGGAATACTTGACATCATCTCGTGCCATACTTTATATGTGATGGTAGTAAAAAAAACGCGCTGTACTAGCAAGAAATCGATTTAGTTTATTATAAATTTTTATACGAATAATATATATCAGTCAAATTTATTAAAACGTTAAACATATAATCATAAATTAAATCTGTTATAACAGTCTTTTTAATGTCAGTTTATTTAAATGTATTACGTAATTGTTCCTTAAAGGATGTTGTATAAAAGAGATAGCAATGTTTTCAGTAATGCCACAACATTATGTAAACAGTCGTGTACAATTCGCTCACGGGTTTCCTGTTCGCCCACCTCACAAAGAAGCTGGCGAAATCATCCGCCGATCTTAAATTCTACCAAGCGAGCTCGATATCCAGAAGCACCCTTCACTCTTCGTGGGGTGTAATGCCACCGGAATAAAGCCTTAAACACTTTTAAAGCTTTCAAATTGCCTATTGTATTCACCGGAGAAGATTTTCCTTTTACAACCCACTAACGTGACAACTGGACACGTTTAATGATATGTTCTTAGCTTTTGTACTGGTGTAGCACGTAAAAGCTACTGTTATACATGACTACCTACTCATGAAATTATTTTGTGAATGCTCAATTAAATCAATACTTTTGAATATAAATGTATGCTTGATATACGTTTAATTTTATTAATTTAAAATTTTATTTGAATATGTTTTTGTGGATTTAAATTACGTTTTAACACAGTGGTCACTAAAGTACGGCCAGCAAACCGTTTCCGGCCTTACAAAGATTTACATCAGCCCTGGATTATTAGTTAATTAGACTAAAAAAGACTCCATCAGGTCTTGATATAATTTTATAAATAAAAAGTGTTAAATTCACGATGTTGTTTTACATATTTAAATTAATTTATTGAGATAATTTAGAAAAGGTGGGCATGAAATTCTGAGAAGCTATTGCAGGAAAAGTACTCAAATGGTAACTGCATAAAATTCTCAATTTAACTTTTGAAAGTAAATCTACTTGTTCAAAATTTACTCACACGTATAATTTATATAATAATTGTAATGTATTTCACACCATTTTCAAAATTTCGATGCCACCCGTCTATCGAAGAGTTTGGTGACATATGGTGTAGATTTTATAACACAATATTTCGTCAGCATACTGGCAAAAAGCGTTATGTCTAAAATGACTATTTTGATCTAACAATGCAGTTTGATAGATTTTTGTACGCTCTATTGTCTGGTAAAATAAGTTTAGCCGTATTCCTTGAACTTTTTCTGTAATATTATATTAAACTATCACTGCCAAGTCAATATTTAATATTTTTTTATTGGCAAAAAATATTAAACTGACTAAGGATTATTTGGCTCATCGGATTAAGTGTTCTATATAACTTTAAATATGAATTTTCTCAAAACAGTCTTTTTTGACTTAACGCCTTCTTCCAGTATACTGACGATTTGTGACTATAAATTATAGTTCACTTTAAAAAATATTTTTAGTATCATTTGTTACAATAAAAATTTGCACATTCGTTATAAATGCCACAGATAATTTAATCAGATAGGTTCCCTAGAGAAATTAAAAAAAAAACATTTTTGTTTTATTTTTATTGATTAACTGAGCTTTTCTCTTATTGATGCTAATAGTTTTTCACTACCTTTTACGTCTAATTGTTTATTAAAATGACATACAATTTATAACTTTAAAGAATAATATATAAGTTATAAAGTTGTATTGAATTCAAAGGGTTAGGTTATTTTCAATAAAAATAGACTGACAAACAAAATTTATGTTTTAGCAAATGTAAACATCATGATTATGTACATCACGAAACTACGCAGTGTGAAAACTCTTTAAATATATTGTTGATCCGATCAGCAGGCTATCCATCATACTAACCAGACTAACAAGTCAAAGATTAAATGATTATTATAAAACATACGGCTTTTTATTTAATATAGTCTATAATCCAATGACTAGTCCTAAAAATAATGTGGATCGGTATCGACATGCCGTTTGAACAATGTACAAGTTACAGAGACTTAGCGAATCAACTTTTAAACTACATCTGACTATAAAACCAGTACGTATACAAAACTTTATAGGGTAATATGCAAATAAAACACGGCAATAAAGTATTTACCGTGTATACAAACTAATATGTTTCAAGCATATACTATAAGTAACTGTTGTAATTTAAAAGTATTACGGAATTAATTCCGCAGAGACCCATTATTTCAGTAACATTAGAATAAAGCGAATACCTACTCAAAAATATAAAATAATTCTGTAATAATTGAAATGAATAGGCATGTTATTTTTCATTTAATTCTCGACTTTTTTGAGTGTACATTTTTCGTTTGCGGTGCGGATTAAAAGTCAGGCTGTATTTCCACATATTTGAACAGTCATATTTACTTTAAATTTATGTATATATAGCCTATTATGAACGACACCTAAAACTTATTTATAGACCATATTCTTTTTATTGCATTTTTATTTTTTTTGGGACTGTTTTCATTTTTAAAACGGATAATTTCTTCAAAAATTTCATTCTAAGATACAGTGAATTAGCAGTAAGCGATGTCTGTAATGAATATGAAGCGTTCGATAAGAGAACGCATTCTGGTGATCACTATGAACAGAATGTATTGAAAGTGAAATAACACCCACAGATAATGCCGTCAATCATTCTGATATCATGCATTTCTCACTGTCTGTATACGATGAAAACCGCAAACGATACGACCAAATACTTGATGAAGAAGACTTCATTGAATATTGAATGAGATGATATTACTAATGCAAAGATTTACTAGTTACGCAAAAAACAATCAAAGAAAAATTGATGCCTGAATTCTCGAATCTTGAAAGTGTTGGAGGAAGGCAAATAGAAAAGGAAGCATATTTTACTCGTATGTTTAACAATGAGACACATTTCCTACGTACTCGTATTTCACCTTAATCGATCGACATTTTTTAACCATATTCGCTCCGAAAGCATATGGATCTCTACAATGTGAAGATTGTTTTGATAGTTTGAGACAGAGTAATAATTGTCAATTATTAACTCAACCAATTAGGTCGATGTTCTAGTTTCAAATTTCAATCCGGCCCGTTTCTTAAAAAAGTTTGGTGACTGCTTTAAATTATCGTACTTTAACTCCCCAAGTTTTTATATTGTACAAGTTAAATCCCGTTAAACTATCTTCATTAC
>JAPMAE010008378.1:0-11175 GCA_036584705.1 Rhyacophila sp. 25_7 | reverse complement strand
AAGACTGAAGAATTTTTAAGCAATGAATCTGTTTCAACTCTTTGTACTCCGATTAGTTTTTGCTTTTAGAACAATGATTGTATCGTAAATAAAAAAGATAGATCCAAGGTACAACCGAGCCTCTCATTTATGTCACAATCGTAGTGGGGGGTATTAAAACTGTGGCAAATTTGAGTTTGTAGAGTTCCGAGGGTTAAACGTAATAAAAAATACTTTAGAAAAAAGAATGTTTTAGAATGAATACAGTATTAATTTCACATTGATAATTATAAATATAACAATTAAAACATCCACATTTCAATATATACTTCATTCGTGTCCCGCATAAAAAAATCACATAATTGAATAGTCAAACGCAACTCAAAATTGCTTGCAGTGAGATTCAGCGAATGTCGAAATTCAATACAGAAACATTAATTTGCTCGAGGAAAAATGAAGTGAACAGCTTTTAACATGTTCTGTTCTAACATGGCAAGTAATTTATGAATAATTACTTATATTGTAACAAATGAATTTTCAGAAAATTTCATATGAGTATATTCTTATGAATTTCCCTCCAGTTAAAAACAATAACCCTGTGTTGCCACTGTAGAAATTAAAGTATTGTTTTATATATATTTTTTTTAATGTTAAATTATCTATTTAAAAAAATATACTCTAAACAAATTCCTTGCCATAGCCAAATGCACAATTACAACCATTTAAAGAGACAGACATGCCGCGATGTCAAAAAAATAAATAAATATAAGTATTTAAATACCTTTTTATAAATGTATAATAAAATAAACATTATAGCCATGCAAGCGTTGAACTATATAATAATGCAGTAATGAGTATGTGAAAGAGATAAAAATATTTATAATAATTACAAACAAACTTAAAATAATGACTGTTTGGAGTGAATCACATTGACAAAAATATTCTGGGCCTTCCTCAACAGAAGCATACCGTTTTTCTATAACATTTATTTATTGTTTTTTTTTTTTTTTTGTGAAAAATTATATTTCATAAATAATTGTCGATAAAAATTACGACTTGAAGTGCAGTATAAATTTTAATATTAGCAATATATTATATTGTATTAGAAAAATTGAATTTATATTCTGCTGCGTTTGTTTATAACAATTGCATTGGTGTGATTATAATTGTTCGAATTGTATGAGATACCACTAATTAAAAAGAAACGCTCAAATATCTTAAAATATTGGCATTAATTTAATCGTTTGTCTTGATAGCAGCTGTTATAGTAAAGAGAGGTATGTTTCGGTCGAAGGCGGGGGCCGGTAAGCGAAACGAAACGAAACGAGATAATAGAAATACAGAACATTAGGCAACGTTGAAAAGTTTCATCACCTGGACCTGAGCCGTCCAAGTGACGCCCGATTCCACTAGACTCTGCACCAGCTGTGCCCAATCCTTTAGCGCAAGCCATAGGACAAGGACACACACGCCACCATTAAAATACGTCTCCTAGCCTAACTTCAACGCTCACACCCAACTTCACTCATATGTACTACTTCTAAGAAAACACGCTACACCTTATGTTTGTTTGAATGTTGTCTACTTTAATAAGTTCACAAAGTGTCGATTTCTTCATATTATCTATCATGCATGATTACTATCTTATAGAGCTCGTCGTAGAAATACAGTCTAATAAATTAAGCTTCATTTGCTTCTCTGAGAATACGTACTGATATTTGCCAAATTAGAGGGGATAAGAATATACACATTACATTGATCCCAATATTTATTTTTGTAACTGAAAAAAGAGGGATTTGCGATGTTATATTATTTATATTTTCGAGCGAATGAAATGCTAATGGTAAATAGTACAAATGAGTAAATGTACATAGAAAAATCCCCTAAAATAGTGAAAAAGTAAATTAATGATTGAAATTTTGTTACAGATAATTAATTATCAAGTCAATGGAGATATTAACAATATAGCAACTTTCATGTATAGTTGTGTGTGATCGGACGAAGCAATGCATAATTGAGTCAATGCGATTTTGCGATAGTTATATTCAATTATTTTGTTCACTAAAACCATTTTCTTTCAATAATATTTTTAAAATTAAATAGTTCAGTATCACATAAAAATTTTGATCAGATATAAAGTGAAAAAATAAAGCGAAATGTAATATTATACATAATATTAAATATTGAAGTTTGTTTGCTATTTGATTTTAAAAAATGCGATAACTTCTATTGATTCAAATGTCGCAATATTTAAATAAATTTGCATCACTTGTTAATTATTTTGATTTTCTTCCGATTTTCCGAAAATCATTGACATCTAAGTATTAGAATGAGGTTTAATAAACACGAGTATGAGTAAATTTTTATATTTGAGTCAAAGAGACATTATTAGTGAAAAGGTAGCGTCGAAATCGCATCCTCGCGGTAGAATAAGTTATGCACACGGCTTCCGTTCCATTGAGACTGTAACATCATCTACCAAAAAGTGTGAAGATTGCATAATAACATATCTATAAAAACCGAAGAGTAAAACAATAAGTGACAACTCAGTCGAGGGTAAAAAGTGGCGGTGAATTTATATTTCCGCTACAAGACCGGTTACGGGAATATCAAAGTGAATTACTGTTATAAGAAATCAGTGTTCGATGACCATGACAGCGTTCAAAGCGACCGTGTTGTTTGAACTAACATACTAAACGATGGTAAGAGTAAAGATGATGAACAATGAATGAACTGTAACGAAACATATATCACACATATTCAAGTGCAAAAACATGGACGTTCCACAATGTTTCATCATATTGCTTACAATTGTTTTTTTTTTTTTATACAGTATCATGGTGAGACTTCACAAAAACAATACGCAATTAACAACGCAGGTACACTGTTCGAATTGAATGATTACAATGCTGTGAGGGGAAATGGCAAAAATTGTCTATAACAATTGTATTCCATAGACAAAGCTTAAAAAGTGTTACCATAAAGTAATATAGATATGTAAAATTAGAGCAAAGATTGCAGTTGTTCCGTTTTAGAATGCGATTTCAAATACAGATTTTCTTTAAACTATACTCTGTCATTCTATATTTATGTACACAGTTCCTTGTGAACTCTTGCCTTCTTATATATAACATATATAAATTGAGACAATAATTCATTTAACTTTAACGGCACTCTTTGCCTATTTTAATCATACTTTATTGGTGAATTTTACTATTGTCACTCGTTTGGCTTCGACAATTTTAATTTGAAATGAATGTAATTTTTTTAAAAGTGAATAATATATTGAATTAAATAAAATTAATATCAATAAAAAAAAAAGTTGATGAAAAACCAAAAATATTCGGGTTTTCAGGGTCATTCATAAACCATGTAACATTTTTTCATATGTTTTTTTACCTCCCCTCCCCCTCCATGTAACACCACGTAGACATTCACCTTGACCTCCCCCCCTCACTCCTCTCGAAGGTTACGTAACTTTCCACATTAAAAAGGAATTAAATTTACAATCAACTCCTATACACTTTTTGAGAGGGAAAAGTGTTACATAAAAATAAAGCCACCCTCCTCCTTGTAACGCCATGTAGACGTTGGCGGTCACCCTTCCCTTTCCCTCAAGAGCGTTACGTGGTTTATGGACGACCCTTATTTGCATTGTTGAAAAATTCACATGCTCCTAGTTTTCATAAGGTTTATACAGAATGATATATTTTTTAGATGTGATCCAATTTTTCCTTTTTATGCAGCAAATGTTTCGATATAGTAAATTTTGTCTCGATTCGATCCTATTTATAAAAAAAAACATCCTCTAAATGAAATTGAAGTTAAAGTTGAACCAGATACGCAAGAAATGACATGAAATTCATGGTGCGTCGACATTCGCAGTAACGTTAGTGATTAAATGTAAATTGTGATTTATAAAAATTGTTTGTGAAGTCCACACTCACTGTATATAATAATAACAATAATATATCTATGCTATGTATGATATATGAAAGCGTAAAGCACATTTTCCAAGATGGCGACACAACATTTGAAGAGGTTTTATAGACAAGCAAAGCGTGTTATCAACTCACCACTCCCTGTTAGCAAATCGGATGACATTTTGAGGCACAAAACAAAGAGAAAACACAAAATATGATGACCGGGAAAATAATAGCATACTTGGGATATATAATAATAATAACGGGTTACTTCAATATGGGGGTTGTTAATGGTCGATAACAATACTCGTTCGAACGTTGATTTCCATAATACAAATGAAGTACCGTAAGACTTAATAAAAATAACACAGATGACATACATAATAAATCATATGGAATACACGACTGTTAAATGTTTCGAAATAAAAATTATTGAAAGGAATCGAGTCTTCGGTAATATAATATGAACAACAACAAAAAAAACAAATAAAAAAGTAAAAAACTATGTATATCCATCTGTTATATTTGTACTTTTCTCTATATGCATTATCAATACAAGTAGATGTGTAGCATAAACGTGCGGTGGGCCTTGTTCCAACAGAAGAATTTAGAAGATTATCTGTCTTGAGTATGATATGAACATATTTGTACCTGGGAGAAAAACTACAGTATGTCAAAAATGCCCCTTTTCACTATCTATGGCTGTTCAAAGTCATTTTGGTGCTGCTTCCCTCGGATAACATACAACA
This sequence comes from Rhyacophila sp. 25_7, assembly GCA_036584705.1. NCBI lineage: Eukaryota > Metazoa > Arthropoda > Insecta > Trichoptera > Rhyacophilidae > Rhyacophila > Rhyacophila sp. 25_7. The sequence goes on along the minus strand of JAPMAE010008378.1, from coordinate 6,524 downwards.
TAGAGCGAGTGTTCCCAACAACCAAAATTTAGTCGATCCTGTTAACGATTGTGAATTTTAAAAATAATTATTATTTTCATATTTTAAATTTAGAATGGATGAAAAAAATAATATCTCAGTCATATGAGAAATTAGTTTCGCTTGATTCATGATTATTTATTATTGAGGTGGTTTAAGAAACTTATATAAATATTTATAAATATAAAAAAACATATACAAATATTTTGTCTAGAACTAGAAAGATAGCTACAACAAAATTTCTTATACAATTCTCGTTACAAGTCGATCGCCATGACAATTAAAATTAAAACTCTCGACATAGAGTAATGATTTTAATATTTTAATTACACGCGATATCAGTCGATCGCCGTCAATAATTTTATCAACTGGTCGTCTCTAGAAATAAAAGTGTGGGCACCCCTGCAATACAGTGTAATATTCCTTTCGTTATATTCTTTTCTAGAAGGGTTACAACAAAATTGAGTATATCGCTGGAAAGAGCGTCGCAAGATATACTACACTATGTAGATATCTCAATTTTGTCAAAAATTTACATAGCATAGTTTACCTCCCAGGTACAGATATAGAATCATGTAGAAAAATAAACGGTTTTGTGTCAACTGAATAACATGTTACGTTAACAAAATAGAACTTTTGCTAGAGAATTATCATCACTTATTACTACAATCATTTGAACAAACGCCCTGGATTATACAGAAACGTGTTTGAATTTCCCACTCTTACCATCATATTAAATCAAGTCAAAAAGCAAACAGTCTTCGAATGGCTTCTGTTGCTTACACTCACCTAACGTTTGCAGTGTATAAATGACCATTATGAGGGCAGAAGAAGATGTAAGAATTCAACTAGTGAGTCTTCTCATGGTACAACTGGTTAACTACTTATTCGGTTTCAAAGATAAAGATGATCTCTCAAATAGAGAAGTCTCACTATTTTTACTCCAATAGAGTAGCATTAATGTATGAAACTAGCAATAGACAGGTAGACTACACGACTGACCATAGAGAACTGCTCAAAGTGCTGCTGCAGCGCCTGACTGAGGTAATAGTTGTCGTTGGCCGTGTTGGCGGCCGATGCGGAAGGGTTCGAGTATGAGTTGGAGGCGCTGGCATCGTAGTGAGGGCTATCTCCGCCTCCGCCTCCTCCGCCAGGACTGCTGCCTGGACTGTGGGGGCTGCGGTAACCTCCTCCGCCGCCATTGCTCGATACTCCCACTTGGGCGGGGGCGACGCCCATCTGAAATGACATACGATAAATAATTTACAACGATATACAAACACATTTTATTGTGCGATTTCGCATCTTCATTAGAGCAAAATTTCCACTGAAATTAATAAGCACATACTGATACGATAACTAAGCATTAGGTTTAGTACACTCTCAATACTTGATATTGAATAAGCATTCTTACATTATTTATTTTCTTCACTAGTTCATTTACATCAATCGTTACAGCCAGTCGGAGTCGGAGTCAGAAAAAATCACTGTTTTTTTTAATTTCTTTTAACGAATAATATTACGGCAGGTGTCAAATGTCAACGAATCTATATGATTCAGAGCTATGAGACTACATTATGTTGGACAGTTTCTTACACGCAATGTTATTTATATCTTGCTTATTAATGCTCGTTTTATCTTGTTACGTCTTCAGTCATAGTTTGACGGTTAGGTTTACATGTGAAATAATATTATGACTTACGTGACTAATATTATAGACATAGCAAATTATAAAATAAAATAAAAATTGGAGTTGGAGTTGGAGTTGAGTCTGAGAATAGGATAAAGCAGGAGTCGGTAAATTTTGAACCGACTCCAAAGCCCCGGTTACAACAACCGAGGAAATACAGCCTTTTTATTTCTAGGTCCCAAAAATATCTACCATCTTCTCACTTAAACATATTTAATTAAATACTACTTGTATAAATAATAAAAAGAACACACTTTTTTATTTGGTCATCCATTCGATTATTTTGATTTCAATTCATAAAAGATGTCGGGAACAAAACGGAATTAGCATACATAAAAAGATATAGAAAAAGCAATGTTATTACAAAAACATAAATCTTAATCTATTGCCCTCGGTTGTATTATGTAAGATTTTAAAAACGTGTATAATATGTTTGATATTAAATCTGACCAAAAAAATTTTTTTTAAACCACCCTAAGAAAAAACAACGAAGAATGCCGAAAATTAGACATTGAAGCATCTGCAATATAGAGGTTAAATCTTCAAAAATTTAATACGATTACATATTTTGATTCGTGACCGCGGAATTCATCGGCTACTCACCGTGGGTGAAGGTATATTGATATTTGAATGGGACGAGTGTAAGGATGGCGGACTGCACTGTTGCTGATAGCCGCTTTGTATCCATGACGATTCTAACGTTGACCCCTGAAAAAAGCAAACGTCCAAACTATTAACGATTATAATTTAGACGACTAATCAATGAACAATTGAATAAACAACTGTATTTCGTATGCAGAGTAGAAGGACGCAAAACATTTTTATTAGAGAGAAATAATAGTTTTACAGATTTGGATTGCTTTCACTTAACCGCAAATAATTAATTAGTGAATATAATATTTTTTACAGCATATTACTTACATGAATTGTTTTCATGTTGTTTTTTTTAAGTAAACAGTCTTAAATCATATGATATTTCCGCAAGACACAAGTTAGACACCTCAAGTATAAATACAAAATTACTCTCGTGCCATTGCTGAAGTGAACTATGTTATATTGAAATAACAAAGTACAATGTAGATTAAATGAAAAAAAACATAATGAAGACAACGCTTCTGACTAGCTTGGAGAATATTTTAGACTCTTTCAATTCAATTAAGCAAATTAAATATATTCTATACTAGTGTGAATTTTATATAGCACGTGGCGATGCTTAAAACTTATCATAATAAAATATCAATGATGTATTAGAGTAAAGCCTCGATATAACGGACTTATGCGGGTGAGGGGATCTCCGTTAAAGCCGAAAGTCTGCAATATAAAGGAGAGGTTTTCAAATGCGTTCTTATTAGGAAAATAAACGACACAATACATGGCCAGCGAAGTTTCAATATATGGATTTTAAGTATTATGTAAGTTTAAACAACGGTGAGGAAGTCATCAAAAATTGGAGTCACGGAAAAAATCTGCTTTCAAATAGAAATAAATACGCAAACATTTTTTTTACTGAAAATACACTTTATTTGTATTCAAAAAATTGGGAACAAATTCCCATTTATTTGTCCTCGGTTGATATAATCTAGAGATACCCGTTATGAGGTGACGGGTAAAAATAAACTGCTCTGAAGCTATGTGAATCAGAGACCGGCAACGTTCAGTCGACGAGAACAGGATGGTATTATTACTCGAATTCGAGGGCAAAAAAGATATGACGTGATTGTCATGCGCAGCACATTGTTTACAAGCAGTGATACTTGAATTAAACATGTCAAACATTGAAAAGATGTTTTCAATCATTTTCATATTTGTCCGTTATATCCGAAGTCCGTTATATCAAGGTTCTACTATAATTGATTAAAAATAATGAATAATACTTCATGTAATTGCTGTGCAAAACTGTTTTCATAGTAGATAGACCATTGCGACATGACTGCTATTTTGGGCTGAATGTATATTTTTCATGTAATAAAACTGTCAGTAAATATTTCATTTAAACATAAGGGTAGAGGCAAGGGCTACATGTAATACACCTATAATTAACAATACAAGAAGACTTCTAAGACTCAATTGATTATTTTGATTGTCATCCTGTCTGTACTGTCACTACTGCTAGAAGAATATAAAGTCACGTTCAAGTCAAATGTGTTTTGAACAACACAAAATTAGTATTGAGTTGTTAAAGATTTAGCAAACAGAAAAGTGCAAACATTAAAGTGAAAGAAATTAATGTACTGTACACATCTGGAGGGCAGGGTCATGCAAATAAAATAATTGTAAAATAAAATTATAATAAAAGGAAATAGAAAAAAAAACAAACCTTAACGTGATGGGGATACCTATTTGTGTTTGGCACAGACAAGTGATTCTGAAATGCACACCAAACATAAATACTAAAAGACTAAAAGGCAAAAAAAAACAAAAACAGAAAAAATAAATATGAAAGAAGCGGAATTAGTATATTAAAAAAATGTCAACATAGATTTGCTATCAGTTTCCTGAGTGATCATGCACCTGAGAAGACTGGTACGGTCCCATCAATACATTTAATGCGTCCGGACAATATTGTGATTGGCCACGTATTTATGAATTCAAAACAAATTAAATTTAAAAAAAAAGACAGTTCAAAACACAACCAATGAAATGTGTTGAAAAATTTAATGCAAACACATTTCCGTTGTTCAATAAGTGAAGAAAAGAGCGATATTAATATTTTACAATATTATTTATTATATCTTTTGCCATATAAAAATTTAAAAAAATATAAATATACTAGGTATTTAATGAGAAATATAATAACTAAAGGTGTAACAAACAAAATATATAAACAAGGACTTGGATCAACAACCGAAACAATACGGATTGGCGAAACTAAATTATTCAGTTCAAGATTCATTTGTAAACATTGACTTTTTGAATTGAATTGACATCATATCTGTGGAGTTTCAATTTTTAAAGCATTTCATTCATTTTGTACATACAAAATCACCGTAAAAAGATTTTCTATTTTCAGTTTTGAAATATGTATTTCATGAAAATAACTTTTTTTGATTATACAATATATGAATAATTATTTTGGAACTAAAATAATAATGTAAAATGGTTTATGCAGTAAAGTGCTTGGCGAATTTTTAGTTTTTATGTTTGCTTTTATACAAATTGCTAAAATAGCTTGACGTCAATAGTGAAAAATACACATTTGGAAGCAGTGCAAAATAAATATGCCTAGAGTTACATTGAAAAAAAATATTATAATCTCTATGAATAAAATAAAACATAAGTGAATTTTAAACTCAAAACAAACATAAAACAAAAATTGGCACTCAAGTCAGTGGATTATTTTAATGCTAGAGTATTATTGAAGATCATAGAACTGTAGTCTTTCAAATTTACGAATTTATAAGTGAAATAAAATATTTCTATGAAATGAGAACATTCGAACAACGTAAAAAATAATATATAACAGTAATTGAATTTTCAATCCATATTTCATTACTTGAAAGTGATTTTTCAGCCAAGTCAGGCAAAAAGTCGACTCTCATATCCCAATATCAACCGTGATTTAAGTATTTATTTAAAAAAAACATATTTGAGTTATTTGATAGGAATGTTAACTAGTTCTCTACTTTGCACTGCCCAGAAGTTACGATCGGTTGTTTCATAGAATCACCCATAAGATTATCTGAGGTAATTAGTAAGCGAAAATTATTTTTAATCAACAACGCTTCCACTATCACCCGAATAAAAGTGTGATGCGATTAATCGTAGACCATTCGGATGCAATCGAAAACGTTATATCGCTCAACGAGATTGTAGGCTGTGGTTACTATATAATTCACTATTTGCTTAAGATGTACAAATAAGAAATAAGGGTTTTTATACGAGATGGTGGGTTTATGAAATTAGAGTAAGCTTTTTCACAATGAATAAATGAATTTAGTTATTTTCATAACATATATTACAATATTATAGCATCAGTTAATAGAATATAAAGACAACATAAACTGACCATCTGGCATAAGAAGCCTTTCAACTGTATTCCTTCTGATATAATAGTGCATGCGTTTACTTATTGCGCTCACCTGTTGCGTATGATGATTGACATAGTGGACGGGGTGCGAGGGGGCGATCGTGGCCGTAGGGCTGCTGTTGGCCGTGTGGGGGGAGGATCGGGGGGAATGATGCGGCGAATGGCCTGATCTCGCAGGAAGGGACGTGGGGGATAGAGTGGCAGGAGATGCTGATATTGGACTCTGGAAACAGAAAACAATCATTACTAAAATTTCCAGTCTCAAGTAAAACCTTCAAATATTATGTCACATAAACACATTTTGCATAAGGCCATTTGACTGTGACTTACATTGACCAAAAGTATATGTAATAGGAATATTGGAAAAGTGATATGTATTACTCACAGTGCTATAGGGGCTGGCCGTGTGGTCGTTTGCATTGTTACGGTCTCGACAGAGGGTTGTGGGGCCAGGGGGGAAGTGAACGGAGGTGAGGTCAGGCAAGGAGCCTGTGTTACTGCTAATGGGTATCTGCGCCACGGCCGAATCATGGGCTGATGGATATATGCTGAAAACAAACAGGATTGTTATTAAATCGAAAATTTTAAATATACCTTTAATATTAAATTTCATTTTTTATTATAGAGTTTAGGTTTTTCAACTATTCTCTACAACAGTCTTAGCCCCAAAGGATTGATTTAACACTGTACACATATTATATATACGGGTAAGGTGAAAAGTTCTTGGCCTGATACAGAAATGGCATTCCAATCAGCAAAAATTTATGTTTCCCGCCTGGATGCATATGT
>JAPMAE010008361.1:0-11182 GCA_036584705.1 Rhyacophila sp. 25_7 | reverse complement strand
CAATATAGAAGTATTTATGTATATATATAAAGTAAAAAGTAATTATTTGTATATTCAGATTTTTAAAAAATGTTAGCGATCTATAAAATGACTAAAACGTGTTTTTGACGTTTTTTTAATAGTTGTTAAAGTCAACAAAACTACGAAAGGAATTATTATTTTCTCAAAATATTATCAGTGTATCTTTATTCTTCTAGACAATTCAACGTCCTTGGTACTCAGGCCAGCCGGAAATGGCACGAAGATTGTTCGAATCTGTCATCCGCAGTGACTACTGAGTAAAACGATATTTTTATTCTCGGCAAAAGAAAAAAAGTTATCTCATCAAAAACCTGTCCGAAGTTTGCAATATACGACGAAAATTTTTGGAAGATTTTTTAATAACATTTCAAATATGCGTGTGTTCTCTGACATATGTACATTAAAATTGTCCTTCGTGAATAAATTTATGAACATGATATTCTAACATAGTTTTGAATGTATTTTGTTGGCTTATGTGAAGATGGGAGAACTTTCAACATCACACAATAAAATAGACGTAATAAAATTAAACAATCGTCCGTAAAACTAGAAAAGAGATGAACTTTGTATAATATGTCAAGATATTTAAATTTAATTAAATAAGACACATCGTTTGTATAAAAATAAGCAAACTTCGTTATTTAAAAGCAAAGTTATCAAATTAAAGCTCTAAAAAGCAAATATCACAAATTTCAATATTTATCTCATGTAAATATAATATTTATTATTTAATAGTTTATTTATTTTCTATGTTTATTGAAAATACAATCTTTTACTTGTGTTACATGATTATATTACTTATACTACTTTTTTTGCGTTACTATGACAATGTTTATTTTTACTCTGTCTATTAAATAATTCTGAAACATATAAATATTGTAAATTTTGGCAAACGCATATTATGAATGAACTATTCATAGTTTTCATATTATTTTCGTTTCTATAAACAATCTTTTATCCAAAAATACTAATTTAAAGTCTAAAATTGCATACTATTTTTAAAATTTATTTAATCGATAATTGACTATTATATAAATTGTCTTAAATACAGCGTTTGATCTCAGCTAATCATCTTCATAATTAAAGAATATTGTATTATTGTAATAATAATTGAATTGAAAAAGTTAATTTTTAATTTTTAATGAAGAATAAATGTCTGTGTTGCAAAATATTTTTAATGTTGCTTTGCCTATTTAAACATAAATAAACTCATTTCTTATGATTATATATGATATATATTTAAATAATTGACTGATTAACACAAATATTTAGCTACCATATGTTACTACAAATTTTAAAAGTATATTTAATATTATTAGAGAAAATTCAATATATAAAATACTAAGTTATTATGATGCAAATTTAAATGTAAAATATGAATTATTAGTTATAAAATTAATCAAATGAATATTTTTCATTTGGAAAATGCGACGTTTCAATTCGTCATTACTATTTTTTAAATACATATAAAACGATTAAAAATATGACACAATTATTAATATAACGCTAGTACATACATATTAGATTATTATTAAAGCTTTATTATACCTTTTATAATTATGTATACTTTATTAATTGATAAAAACAAACAAAACTATCTATAAACTCCATAAAACTGTTGATGTCACGAGTGGTTTTCATTCTGTATAAACATTTTCCTCTTTTTATTGTCGACTGTACTTTACTTCCTAAAACATCTACAGGCTATTGCAATTTTGTGACGGTCTACCCCCATCCACCCGAAGCGCACACATCCATTAACTTATTAGGCACACGTTCGCCTGCGCCACGTCACTTTCATTTAGGTCCACCTTCAATTCTACGAAGAGACACTCTTTCCTAGAGCAAACATTTACATGGCGAGACTGGGGTAACACAATGCGTATAACATATATATTTTTATACCCTATTATTAGAACACTAATACAAAAGTTGATCGATCTTAATAGTTTGAAATAGCAATAAATATGAAATCATCTTCATAGGGGATTAGATAGCTCATTCGACTGACTGGAAAGAAAATTGCAGTTTGAACTTGCATAGTTGAAAAAAATCCAGATGTTGTTTTATTGTATATTTGAAACATATAAATGGACCAAATTGTTTAAGTTTTTATTAAAAAGTATTATCTAAAGTTTAAAAAGCTTTTACATTTAAAAAAAATATTCAGTTTTGTATTAAACATGATTTGACATGACAATTTTTAATATAATTTAGGCACAAAAACAATATCTCTTTTCATTTTCATTCATATATTTTTAGGAATGTATACAGAATGGTGTGATTTTTTAAAAATAAAAGATTAATAATAATAATTAATAATAAATTTCACTGATCTATCTTTTAGATATTGTTAATTACTTAAAATTATATCTCATAATTTTCTTTTTAGGTGTGAATTGCCATTTTTCACCCATTCTTATCATCGAAAGTCATAACCTCATCTTCTTCTTCTCTTTCAGTCATTATATTATATGGTATTTTACATTTCAAACAATTATAAAACATTTTTGTCATTTATTTTTTCGAAATAACATTCTTTCAAATAATCTTTTTTCGATATAGATAGACTAGATGAATTTTTACTATATAGAAAGTTTTCAGGTACATTTTTTCACGAATAATAATTAAAAATTATTTATTCTTGTTTTGTTAGTGAAACAAAAAACTGTGCATTTTTTCCAACTTCAAGATTTGAATCCATAACTCTCAAGTTTACAATTTGCACGCTTTTCAGTTGCTTATTAAAAGTCACAAAGTTATTAAATTTTTTTATATTATAAACAGTGATTTTTCTTTAGTAAATCTTTGTTGTTAAATACTTTTTGCATTTTATTTTCGTAAATTAAACTTTTTTCTACTTATCTATAACCATGTCTTTCTTAGTATTACTGCTATACAAAGCGTGAAAATAATTCAATTTTTACGTTAACTATATTTTTAGAATAATTTGTAGGTACTATATGAATCTAACGTAGCTCAAATACAATTGTTACTTTTAATCATTAGTATTTTTTGTTATCAGTAATTAATAATGATGTAATATTTAAAATCAATGAACAATCATAAATTAAATAAAAAACTGTTTGACATACTATATGTAATATATCACTTTCATTTAATATAACCTATTCGACGAACAGACACTTTTCCTACCACAAATATTTGCCAAAGCAACATAGAGCATTCCATTTATAGATAGAAGTTTTCTGAAGGTGTATTCTGTGCTCAACCTTTTAGATCCAGTTTCTCTGCATCTGTGGAATGTCTTGCTATAAAAAGTCTATAGAGTAAAATTGTTGTGTAAAAATGTATTTCAATAATATTATTTATCAGAATCCAACAATAATAACGATATTTCTTTATTATTTCTATATATTGCTCCAGTATGAAGTAGTTGTATTTAGAAACCTTCACAGAGTGATTCTTTTAAATTACTTTCTACAAATATAAAATGGGTTTTGTTTTTTTTATAGTTTATGTTAAAATAAACGTAAAAACTGTGTTGCTATTTCATTATAATGGCTTTTTATCATAGATTAACAAAGGAGACAATTTATTCTATTTATTGCTATTAATTATTATAAACGCTCAGCTGTTCCATTTCTTGGCTAAACATACTCGTACACCTAAATAATTATTTGAAATATTTGTGACCAGTTACAGTATTCATATTGTAACAATTAAATTTTTCGATGACAATGATTAATTTAATAAAGTCTTAAATTATAAAATACTAAAAATACCACTCTTTAAATGACATACAGTTGGTTTCACTTATAACAATCGAGAGAGAACCAATTTAGCTTGGTAGCTATAACTAACTCGTTATAAAATAATTCGATATATAATATAAATAGTTACTTTTTTTTTCTATAAACTATATAAATAATGTAAAAAAATGGTAGCAACTTTATGCAATGTTGCGCAAGCAAAAAAACGCAATTTTCTACAACATGACAAAACACTGAAAACTGGTTGCACACTTAGCATTTTAGCACCGGATTTCATTTATATATTTACTTTTGACTTTTTTACAAATCGAAACATATATTCATTTAAAATCAAAGATATTTTTAATAAGAATGTTTGTATTGAACTGATTGGTGATTTTTCTTTGAAAATTATAATTGAGTGATTTACAAATAATTGGTATTTCAGTTACAAATGAGGGAATAATGGACCATAAATATTAAAACGAACAATTTTATATCATAAATCTACCTGTATTTATATGCCGAAAGCATAAGCATATATTTATTTTTTGTATGTATTTTAAAATCTAGTATTTTTGGTTGCTCGGTCGGTAAAAAAAATTTTACAATTATCTAAAAAATTATTGTTTATAACCACAAATTACTTTTAAAATAACAGCAAGCATTATATTAGCAAGTATTGGTGTACTGTAAAATAGTGTTAATTTGTCTTGCTCATTTTTTTTATAAAACTGTTCAAGAAGAACTTATTTTAATGTATATATTAATGTTTCATATATAGTTCATAATTTATCAACAAGAAGCGTGTTGAAATGTTAGAAGTCTGTCTTATATAGCCGTTTCAGATACATCATAAAGTTTAAAAAAATCATTTCTCAATCTGAAATGTCAAAGTTCGCTAAAATGGTGCAAAACTGATGGAAACATAACTTAAGAAACTATTTGCTGTAGCAAGTGTTTTCAACATAGAACCCTTTATTATATTGTACATGAAATAATAATATATAAACAATATTATACGACTTATATTAATATATTAAAATAAATTCTTTGTAAGGAGTTTTATTAAAATAAAGTTGACAAATAAATTAAAATTCGTTTCGACTGACTCCTACTTAAATGAAATATTTTGACACCCAAAGGTTTTTTGATAATAGACATTGATCTTCGTAGTAGCATAAATACTGAAGGGTTAAATTACGTTTTGAATGAAAATAATGGATATCCACGATTCTTTGAGATGCATAATGAATCATGATCACCTTGTATCTTTTTTTGTAAAAAAAATGGTTAGTTTTCCATTAAATGATGACTTCATACAAAATAATATTTATAGACCCATTACGTGTAGAAAATAATAGCGATTACTTATGAATATAAATATTTACAATTAGTTACGATAATGAAAAAATGAGACGTGTTGTGTAGCTAATGTTTATTTTAACCCTAAATTCTACGTCGAGACACAATTTTCTCAGTGCAAATATTTGCACGAGGATGTGAGGCTTCAGGCTGCATTACACTGCTTATTTTTTGTCTCTCTATTTTTTTTTTCTCTTACCTTCGTTAAAATTACGTCGCTTTCTTTCGGAGAGCAAGTATTAGCTCTGTTGCTCATTTGACAGTGCATTGTTATTTTTCTACTTGGAAACTTTCAATGTTTTTAAAAAGCTTCAAAAATTAGACTCGGTTGAGTTGTACAAGAAAATTACAAATTTTAAGTAAGTTGCTTAGGAAATGATATTTATAAGAATACAAAATTTAAAAAATATTGCTTCATCTTGCATTTGATAATTAATTACAAATTATATTCCAAAATACTGAAAACATTTTCATCTCATTGCAAATATTGAATAGTATTTTACTATCTCTGTATTTATTAAAATATGAATATGAGTTTTTGTATGGTATATAGTATTTATTTTAAATCCAAAACAATAATAATTATTTACGTATTTATATTTTATGTCAAGACAGCTTAGGTAAATAGACGTAACCCTCAGTTTTTTGAAAATTGCTTTCATTTGAGAATCACAATGTACACTATTAAATAAATGTTTTGTCAAAAGGAATTAAGGTAAGAAATGCCAAATTATTATCGAAATTCAGTTTTAAATTTTGAACAAAAAACGATCTACTAAGTTGTTATGAAAACTAAAAAAAAGCATTAAACGTGAATTTTATCAGATCAGGAAAAAAAAAATTATTATTCATCATGCACCTTATGTTTGTGTTAATGTAACCTTGAATAAAAATCATTAAAACGCGTTTTTTGTGCCTCCTGTAAAATTTGTTATCTGAGGATTACTCCGTTCTACTTAAACACGGTCGATATTACCTCAACGGAAAATCATATTTTATATAGTTAAAAAAAAAAGATCCCACTTTTTTGTTATCGATTGCAATGTTTAAATAGATAAAATTCACCATGATTTTTAAGTGGAAATAAATAGGTTTAAAAATCATTGTTGATTGTGTATATCAACAATATATATAATAACAATCTTACCACTGTTTTTTTGTTTAAAAATGAGTTAAATGATGTTTGTTTATCTGTTTTAATCAAATAGTACAAATCAAGAGTTACTTATAAATAATACAAACATATTGAGTAAAATATGAAAAAAAAAACTATTAAGAATATAATCTTTTTAATAGTAAATCAACTTTTTAATAAGATTTGTCAGATAAAACATTAGTATATTATCATTGTATATTTTTAAATCTAGAAAATTACTCTTTCGAAATGTTGATTCAAAATTATTTAAAATAATAATATAACCATATTTCCAAAAATTCTTACAACAATCAAATGTTTTTGATCGCAACCTATTTTACTGAATAAACATAAAAATATGATCAGTACCAAAGACGGCAACTATTATTCGAATTTTAAAGTGGCTATATTCGTTTTTCGCGGGCTCTCAAAGAAAGCACCGGAAATGATACCCAACCGTGACACTGTGTAAACACCGTCAACAGGCCAATCCACTTAGCGGCCAGTTTGCACTGCCAGCACTATTTGCTAGACCGTTTCCGGTTTTTCGTTTGCGCGAGAAAAACTACGAAAAAACCCTACACTCTACACCCTGAAGCTTTCAGCGTTTCAACAAACTATCTGACGTTACGTAACAGTGAGCGTCGTGACTCGAGATGTAGTACGATGCCGCATTAATGTGTTATAATTTTATTAATCACGCAAATAAAACCCCATGATTTAATATTTTTTTTACTACAACAACACAAGTCATTATTAAATAATTTACTACGGCTATTTTTAATTTAAAAATAAATCATTTAATAACTATAAACAATAAAGAAGTATAATATCTAAAAAAATATTGGGTTTATACGGAAATAATTAAATTTATATAAAAGTATTTCTTATTTAGATTTTTTGATAATTATAATAGTATTAATTCTAATATCCGACAAAACAGTTTGCAGGTCTATATAAAATTGCTCTCTACAAAAAGCCTTAAAATTAATCTTGGTGGATGCCACGTCTGTATTTCCTATTAAACCAGTACGACTCTGTCTAATAAAAAAATTGCTGATTATTATTTAATGCAGTTAATAGCATCTTAGTATGAAAAGCAGATGATGGAATGCGGAAAGTTTCGTGTAGCATAAAATATTTCAAATGAGTTATAACTCTTTTTTATTTTGAAAAGAGCATTTAAACATTCGCTTACTGTAAATATTTATTTTAATACGTCTCATTTTTATGCAACAAACAATATAATGTACAATTTGGTTTATTTTAGAATTTTTACTAAGTTTAAAAGTTAAATGATTAGCTTCTCTTTGCTAATCCATTCTTTGTTCATGGACTCAATGGTACTTGAAATTGTCAATAAATAAATAAACGTTGTACTTCAGAGTACATATACTGATCGCCAACCGATGAGCTAAGCTATTGTATTTTCCTTTTGGTGGCAAAAATGTTATATATATATTGAATGCAATTGCAATTCTTAGATTATTATAAATGGCATTATCACTGTTAATTATAAACAAAACTACTTTAAATCCCATAATGGACACAACATTAGTAATTTTTTGTTTGTTTGAGATCAACGTTCAATTCTTAATACATTTATAAATGCTATGATAAATTATAAAAAATCATGATAAAAACACTTTAATTTGTCAAAATATTTTTTTAAATCTAAATAAATTACTATTTCAAAAAATGTTTTATATTACTTAAAATTCTTGATTCAAATTTTTAAAAATATATAAAAATTTTGCATAGGTACTGGTAAAAACTAAATATAACTAATATACTGCTACACCTCAATCAGTGGAACACGCCACGAACTTACTAGAACTTGAAATTTCACTAAACATACAGAGAGCTTTTAAAGTTAACCCAAACTTTTGAGCGATGTGTCCCTCGCGGTTCAAAAACAGCCAGCCAGGAGATTCTCGCTACAAGATATGCACAAACTTTTAAACTCCGGATATCCGGTACAACTTGTCGGTTGTGATCCAAACCTGCCTGAGGTTTAGCTTAATGACCTCTTGTTTGGCGGATATAGGAAAATGAGGCACCGTATAATATATTTTATGATATAATTCTACTACATAAATCGTAGTTTAATTTACTTGCACATGCATCAAAACTTATATTCGTTTATAAGCAACGAAATAAAATTATTTCGTATACTTAATAACACAATATTGTTTAATTTTATTTGCAATATATATATATGTAGTTATTATGCAGAATTAACAATTTTTACGCAAAATTATTAAATACCATTGTCAAAATAATTTAAATTATGAATTTTTGAATGCTGGGTGTAATACTTTTCTTCCAACTATTTATTTATAATAATTGAATGTGAAAAATATTCATAAGTATAAATGAATTTCCATGATAACTACAACAAAGATATTTATAGTAACCTAAATATTATCATGATCAAAGCTACTTACTCTCCATTTTATGTAAATTACAACCTATTAATTTAAGGTTTATTGTAGTTGTACCTATTACAATTTTAGAATTCAATCGTATTTTAGACAAACAATTCATATACTCTAATTTGACATTTTTTAAATAATACGAATAAGGTAAAAAATACGAGTATTTAAACGCGCAAATTAAAAAACAAAAAAAATTAAAATCAAAATGTGAATGTTTGTAATTACTCCGAAGAATAATTAGACCAGCTTAATAAAACCAAGGATTTCACATCTGTACTAGTGCTGAGCTCCGCGACTAATTCAGCCTCAATATAGTGAACATCTTGAGAGCAAGGAGACTCAAATGGGTGGGTCGTATTTTAATGTGTGATGAATGTACATTGTACATGTTTCAAGAAAGTGTTTGAAGGAACTCCAGTAGGCGCTCGACGGGTCGGCCGCCTCAGAATGAAATGGGCCGATAACATAACTAAAGAAGCAAAACATGTTGAGTGTAAATGGCTGGATACAGAGAGGCCTGGCGAGAGGTTGTCTAGTCAACCATGGACCTAAATAAACAATACCGCGAATTTGTAAAAACTAATCATTTTTGGAAAAATATATTTTTACTAGTGGATGGCACGTTTGCCTAGCAATCGGGGATTGTGGATTCAAGTCTCTTAGCTAGTTACATTTTTTAAAAACGTTTATTCATTTGTATTGTAGGCAGGGCAAAATAGTTGAGCTAATAATTAATAACTATTATTCGAATAACTTTAAAAAAAATCTTCATACCGTGAAGATTATATCTGCTCTCACTTTCGGAGTGTCTAATATGAAATTTAAAAATATATATATTTCCATTATATGTTAAGCTTAGGTTATTAAATAAGTTTTTTAGAGGCAAATGCCATAAGTACTTTAAATTTTTAATGATTACTTAAATACAGTAAAATATAAAGCGCATTAAGATAACACCCTTATTGAAAATTCAATTGGAATTTTCAACCCTTGTAACATTAATTCAACAGTTAATCTGCGTCGGTAGTAATCGCGTCCAATGGTAATGGGTTGAATTTATCTGGTTCGCGTGATGTGGCATGAGTTTGACCATTCGCTAGGCAAAATATATGACATCAAATATTATCAAACGGCTTGCATGGCAAGCATTTTGCACTCTATGTTGTATATAATTAATATAAATGGGGTATTTAGCGACGTTAAGCATTTTAAGTTGAAAGCACTGACGTAATTTTAATATATTTTTTAAAAATCAACAACGAATATACGTCTGAAGCACGATATATAATTTAATAATACCCATGTTACATTCTGTTACCTTATTTTTTTTAAATACTGCTATATCGTTATTATACTGGCATTAAATAAAAGCGTTAAATAAATAAAAAAAATGTTTGAGAAAATTGATTTTTAAATTTTGATTCTCTTACATACATTTAATGATACTATTTTAGAATAATTGGAGTTGTAAATCTCATTGAGATTTTTTTCTAGCATTAAAATACACCTACAAACATTTAATTTGATCAGCCAAATAGTCCTTAATCGGTTTAGTATGGTTTGCCGGTACATAATAAAATATTGATTATTGAATTAATTTTACTTGACATTTTAATATTATTGAAAAAGTACAATCAATATGGCTAAGCCTGTTTTAGAAGAGCTTAAAAAATCTACAAAACTTCATTATTAGATCAAAACGGTCATTTTTTGACTTAACCTCTTTTATCAGTATAACGACGATATAAACAAGTATTTTATGATAAACATACTATTATAATATATTAATACAAAAAATATAGTATTTATTACTTTATGTAACATATAAATAAGTTTCACCATAAATTACTTGTGATGAACTTGTTAACTTAATTTATTTTGTTACGCAATTTTCAATAACAATAAAATACGATCATTCAAAAAATAATGAAAATATATATTATTTTTTACAGTGACCACTTAGTGGAATACCAATATACATGTGTCCTTCATTTTACATGGTATATTGATTCAACCTAGATTGTTGTGTAAAAATATATCGTGCAAAAAGAGTGTTACAAATAAACAATTATATGAAAAAAAATAGATTATAATTAGTTAATAAAAAATATAAAAACTGCTATTTTAAAATTACTATAAAAAGAGGGGATAAGAAAAAAAGTTTTATTCGAAGAAATATGCGTGAACTTATAAATATTAAATATTTATAGAAACTTATTACATGACATATTTAAGATAAATATTATTAATTACTTTACGTCATACATTAATACTTTTTACAATAAATCATACGTGTTGTCTTCGTATATTTACTTTGTTTTATGATGCTATTTTCAATTACAAAAAAAAACATTTAATTATAAAAATGTATTTTATTATTACTAAATAATTTACATTAATATATTTTTTTATTATTTATTCTTAGTGAAAAGTCATTATACACGTGTCTATCGTTTTACATAATATATTAGTTTGGCTAGATCACTGTGTAAAAATAAATCATGATATAC
>JAPMAE010008357.1:0-11183 GCA_036584705.1 Rhyacophila sp. 25_7 | reverse complement strand
ACGTTCTGTCAAAAGGAATTAAGCTGAAAATGGCGAATTATTATCGAAATTCAGCTAGGGATTTTGAAAAAAGAACGACCTACTGAGTTTGTATGGAAAAGGAAAAATTAAACCTCAATTTTAACGAGTTGCCTTCAATAGCTTTCAAATTATCAGATCAAGAAGAGTAAAAACCAATTTATTGGTCATCGTGCACTTTAGATTTATTTTAATGTGACTTTGACTAAAAATTATTAAAACATAATTTTGTACCTCCTTTAAAGTTTGTTCTGGGAGGTTTAATCGCTTTTATCTAAACACGGTCGAATTACACAGCTGTAGGGCAAATAAGTAAAAAAAAAAAAAAATGATTACTATCTTACACGTAGCCAAATTCATACTGTAAAAAAATCATTAGCGTTAACACAATAGGACTTGTCCCAAAGTATTCCTTTATAAATATGCATTCTAAACGAGGTGTTTAGCGCACGTTTATGCTATCGCAGTCAAGGTTGTTCTAATAAATTTATATATGTACACTTACAGAACACATTTTAAAATATTTACAGTTGACATTTATTATTGAGTTATAGTGTCGTATTACTTACTGTATAGCCTCGGCTGCATATTTACTAACGCATAATCATGGTTGTTTCGTATTGACATAATCTGTATGATAATTTCAGCACTCATTACTAAATTAACTTACATTACTAAACTAAATTGCTATTAAACTTCATGTGTATTCCATTATATCAAATTAAGCAAAATAAATATTAAATGAAAACATCGCTTTAACGAGGTAAACATTTGAAGAACGACGTAAAATTCCTAGGGTTGAGATGGGGTCCGCAAAAAATGTTCGTTAAGAGGGGGTTTCCTCATACTACGTAAGTTTAAGAATCCCTGCTCTATAGTATTCAAGCGTAAGCGGTAAGTAAGCACCCGTGTCTGTCTAGCGATCGATAGTTTAATACTGTCCCATAAATAAATTAACAGGTCAGAATAAAATATAAAAACAAAACTAATTTAGCCCGATTACTAACTTTCAAAAGCATTTTACAGGGTTATCTATTTTATGAATGAATGGACGGGATATTTTATGTGTCACTCACTCATTCAAAGCGAGATTTCTAAGCAATCAAGGAATGGATTATAAGAAGTAACATGTATCAGGCGACAAGAAAGAAGGCAAGCGGGGGCGGTTGGTAGGCACACACGCATTATCTTCCCACGCGGGGCCCTAGCGCCGGGCGGAGTCGCCGATCTCGCGGGCCATCACAATTCACAAGACAACACGAAAATCAACTTAGCGGCCGCGTCGAGATACCTGTGGGGACATGCGCGCAGGCCACGGAAAGTGGATACCAGGAGGGCAGATCGTGTGAGGAGGTAGATGTCAGACGAGCGATACTCGGCATAACGGCTAGTTTGGGCGAAGTGATGATAATAAAAGACGAAAAACTAAGTGCACGCATCCGGCGGTCAGAACGAGAGTCAAGATATCACGTGTTGCGCATTTAGCGTAGGAATGAATGGAGAAAATCTAGTTGTTTTGGCTTTAATTTTTTTTATGGCAATCGACATCAACGATTACACACGGAGAAATAGAAATCAAATCATGATTTTCCACTATAAATGTGGAATTCACGATTAAATATTTAATTTTAAACATACCAGTATATCACTTATCTATGAAAAATACAATTTTTCAGTACCAATTTTGTTTCAGTGAGATAATTGTTTTCCCTAAAATATGAAAATTGAGAAATTGTCAACAAGTTGGGATAAAGAACTCATTTCACACAAAAATCAGACTAATATTTGCTTTTAGTTTACATATCTGTCTGTACCTTGGAAGTAAAACTACACTATGTTGGCAGTATTAAGATATCGATATAGCGACGCTTTTTCCAGTGATATACTATGTCGTAACCATACTGGAAAAGAATGTAACGAAAGGAATATTACGCTATGTTATATATTATCCGAGAGAAGCAACACCAAAACGACTTTGAACAACATAGTGAAAAAGTGCCATATTTGACATAGTGTAGTTTCCATCCCAGGTACAAATATATACTCGTGTCTGGATTATTATAGAACACAACATATCGTCAGTATACTGGCAGAAGGCGTCAAGCCAAAAAAAGACTTTTGAGAAAATTGATTTTTATGTTTGAGTCTCTCACATACATGTAATGATAAAGTGTTAGGGCGACTGGGACAGTGAGTCTTGTTGACGTTTTTTCCAGAATTAGAATTATACCTTTAAAACTTGATCTGATCAGCCAAGTAATCCTGAGTAGGTGTAATGTGTTTAGGCAGTAATAAAATATTCAATATCGACTTAATAGGTAGTGGCATTTCAATATTACAGAAAAGTACAAAGAATATGGCAAAGCTTGTTTTACAAGATGATAGAGCGTGCGAAAATCTACCAAACTGTATTATTAAGTCGAAACGATCATTTTTCGACTTAGCATCTCTTGCCAGTATACTACTGACAATATTTACTGCAGCTTTGGTGTAAAATGATTGGAAGTAACAATACGTATAGCAATGTATACGCAGAAGTGATAATATGTTTATTCGAGTAGGAATGGATCAAAAAAAAATAGGATATGATACGTGTGATACAATTTCCATTACATTCGTGAAGTGCTGGCGCCTTTTTTCGGATGTGGCGACACAACTAAATCGATTTAACCCAATAAGGAGCACAGAGGATAAGAGAAGGTCGGTATTCGAGACGAATATAAGGTAAAAGCTGCTGATAACCGCAGGTATAAACGACAAAACACTAAGTGCAGACATCCGGAGAACATAAATTATTAACGAGGGGATACGCGATAAACAGGCTGATTGTCAAACGAGAATTTCGTGACAAATAAAATATACGAAAGTTTTATTCAACATTGAAAGCATTAACCTGTTTAGAAGACTATTTATGAATGAGTAGTAATTTCTGTTACAGTCGTGGTTTAGTAGTGGACAGTAAGACAAATACTGGAATTATGGATAGAATTCGGAGCCGGAATCAAATGATGTTTTTTAACCATTTATACTCGGAGCCGTTTTAGTAGTTAACAAGCCGTCAACTCGGAAAAAAATTGTTCTCGAAAGTCTCAATTATATCATTGACTCGGCGCAATGTGATTTGTAGGTAAATCTATAAAATTGGTTTTATATTTCGTACTTCGAAATGGTGCGCTCAGTGCACTATCCAAGTTGTACTAACCCAAAGCTGTGGTGACCCTGAGTCACATAACGAGTAGAAAGAGTTAACATTATTTAGATTTAAGTGTCGTTAAATATTCTATACCGCAAAAATTCGTGGATGAAAACAAGGGCTATCAGTAAAGGAAATATGTAGTACGGCGAGGGAATACGCATTAAGTCGTATTGTTTCAATTTTACGGTTAATGGAATATTAGGTAAAAGCCTGATATATTAAATGTATTTTCAATTTTTTTTCCAGATGGGAGTCCAACTGACAAATGTAAGTTTTAAGCATCTTTATTATCAAACGATTTTCTATTTCCATCGTACTCATAATCGGTCTGGTTTACATTGGCTATATTTTCATGCGTCCTGCATTTGATGCCGGAAAATAGCTTTGGAACATACTTTTAGGTAGTGCGGGTGATTCAGTGGTAAAATTGGTGATGACGATGAAACTATTACTATGAAGTACAACTTTTGTCACCCTCAACTGAAAATGATGTTTTAAATATTAAATATATGAATCTTTAAACATGTCGATTTCACACATTAGTTTTAGAGAAAAGGTGGCCAAAACATCGACTGCGATCTAATTGATCGCTAAGCATTATTTTGACGAAAACAGGAATAAACACGTCTTAATCACATATTCAAAATAGAAGAATAGCATTCAGTTCTACTCTGAGTTTTGATTTTACGAAATATATATAGTACACGTGAACACTTAATTCGTTTGAAATAAATTATTTGTCACTTAGCCGCAATCACCAATTTCAGCACCGAATCGTTTACACAACGTGGAAGTTTGGCCACTTCTATAAATTGACAGCCAAGTCTTAGGTTTGCCCAGAATTCATTACACAATAAAAATATATGCTATATGAAGCCGATATTTTATTCATATCAAATGTATCAAACATCCACTTTAATACAAATTTCTCGATAGTGTATTTGAAAACGGAACGGAGATATGCAGCGTAGCAAGTATCAAATAATTGTCTATGGAGGCATCATATGTTTGCAATCAGTCTAAATTTTATCTGTGGCAAAGAATCCACAAAAACATCAACGACTAACCCAATTTACTTGCATAAGGAAAGAGTTATAACAGTATTATTCGTCATACATTCTTTAGATATGCAAGTATTTATTATACTCACGTTTCCATACTTTAAAATGCATCGAAAGATTTCTCACAGTGCAA
This sequence comes from Rhyacophila sp. 25_7, assembly GCA_036584705.1. Lineage (NCBI taxonomy): Eukaryota > Metazoa > Arthropoda > Insecta > Trichoptera > Rhyacophilidae > Rhyacophila > Rhyacophila sp. 25_7. Next base: position 6,775 of record JAPMAE010008357.1, on the reverse strand, counting down.
ATAAATTGATATCGCGGTGGCGCCACCAGCGAATAAAACAATGTAAAATAATTATTAATAAGGAGGATAATGCGCCCGGGGAATGACGAACACCTTTGTTCTGCTGGTAAAATTCACATATTTATCATGTTGAGTGACAGGGGGGCCGCCTTATCTGATGGGACGTGTGCATTAGCAGGACCGCACTGGCAAAGTTTATTGACTGTTGACTCGAGTTTATTGAATTTCACGCAAGTCGACAGAATGCAAGAAGCGAAAAATCATCACTTTTGGTATAAAGTGTGATGTATGTCATTCAGCCATCACTTATTAGTTCCAGTACGATACCTTTCATAAATTGCAGTGAATCGTTTGACATAAAATATATTCTGATCCAGACAAACAACTGTGTTATTTATTGCATACATTATTTTCAAAAAAACAATCGCTTGGCAAAAAATGATTTCGCATCTGAAACAAACAATAAAAATTAGGTCCTATAAAGTGACGGTGTATTAACTTTATATTGTAATTGTTATTATGACATTAACCTGTCCAAGGGTATGGATGCTTATATACGTTCGCACAAAATTCGCTTTGACGAAGTATAGACGCATATGTACGTTAAACACCAACCAATAAAATACTCGTATATATTATTTATACACCAAATAAACATTATGCAACAATAATATTGCGCACATTAAATATAATTCAAAGATAGATTAATGAAGAAACTTTCAAGCGGTTGTACAATCGCAATTAAAAAAACTCTCGGGAAAGGTTAAATAAATAAATAAAACTTTTTGAATTGGGTAAATTGTATGAGTCGACAGATTTTAGCTGAATTTCTAAAATTAACTACTACGATTCCACTATTGTCAAATACATTAACATCAACTATCTTACAATGAATAATGCAATTAATATTAAAAAATGGAAGAAACTATTTTACACGTGCTTTTACACATTTTTGAAAGTTAACAGAATAATGTGTAGAATAGCAATTGTTAATGAAAATTTGTACAGCTAGATATTGCTTGAAGATCAAATTTAATATAATAGTAATGATAACATGGAATATCAAATATATTTTTAAATATCGATAAATTAAAATGAAGTTATTAATCATTCTTGTGCAGTGGCTGTGGAATTCGGTATGAACAATTCGTCATAAAGCCATCAAACTTCGGTTTATCAATTTACGAATTGAATTATTCCGATCGACGGTAAGAGGCGGTTCTGCGGGTTTAAATTTGGTCGTGACATTTTGATGATAGCCTAATGACGGCCCTTACTAAAATATGGGAATGATCAAGTCAGCCTAGCAAAGCGTATGAAAAAAATAAAACTCGTAAAAAGAGTTAACTTTTGCTGGAAGCGTGTCCCACGCAGATGACGAAATCAAATGGACAGAACCAATTTAATACTTAAAGTACTGATTGGATAATATTTTAGACGTAAAAAAAAGATATATTTGAGCGAATAAAACAGATGATTCTGGCTCAAAATTCACCAGAGTTATGTCTTATTTATCCGACGTTTGTAATTGAGCAACAATAATTACATGGGACCAGGAAATGTATGGATGTTACATACGAAAAAGCACGGTCTTACACTTTTTTGTTTTCACGAAATATCATTAATGAAATCCAAACATCATTTGGTTGTGAAGACTCGTTGAAAATGTATTTAAGATGGGAAGCCAGCCTTATTTATAGTACCGTATTTTCCCGAAAACCCGCTCTGAAAATAAAGCTTATCATGATATTTAAAGATGGTTATAATATACGCCCAACCCCGAAGATAAGACCTAATGAAAATGAAAGGCTTTCTAGAAGACAACTAAATGGTTTTGTTGGAATAAATGTACTGATTTATTTATTATGTGTATGTTATAAATGTGCTGTACTTTAAAATAAATAATGATTACTAAAAACATAGATTTCTATAATTATTTCCTTTCACGTGAAAACATCAGACTGTTTTATCTTTTTGGATATCTTTCCGCAAACATGTAAGCGGCTACCTCGGAAATAAGCCCTAGTGCAGTGGTTGGAAAATCGAGGCTCGTGACCCACAAACGACTCTGTCTATTTGAGTGCGGCTCTTCCACGAATAATGTATTTTATTTAATGGTATTGTAACACAATTTTCAATCAGTCAATGTGTTATATCTAAATTTAAATAAATGGCAATTTCTTCCTCTCTACTACACGACTCCAACGCTATCTCTTGCTAGATTATTATAAAGTATGATATCTAGTTTCATTCAGTGTACCTAATTTTAACATATTTCTAAAAACAAGGTTATTGTAAATAAATTTGGCTCTCAAAAGAAATCTAAGCCGTCGTACTGCTGATATTTGGCTCATTGAATTAATGCGTTTGCCGACAACGGCCCTAGTACATTTTCTGGTTGCAACATTAATATAAGACCGGGTCATTGGTTGAATACTCATGTAACATCGAATGCATCATACGCACCAATAATAGATGACATTTTCAGTAAAAATAAATCTGCTGAGAATGATATTCTGTTATTCGTCATAATTCATTATATCCGCTATCTACTTTAGTCTAATTACGTTAATATTATACCAATGTTTTGCTCTGTCGATTATTCACTTATCATGTTACAAACGACATGGAAATACACAATAAGTTCATATGAATATTATTTAATCTTCGTGGGGTCATCGTGTTTTCTCATGCGCTACAGGTCATAGGATAACTTTATTATTATTTACATGACCTGCTTTATAGATGCTATAAACATTAGAGTTCGTTTAATGTATATATTATATAGATAATAAATTACTATTTAAATAGTTTAGTTTAAGAGTTTATTAACGTAATTAAATATTTTAATGTAGACAAAGTGCTTAAGTATAATGAATACTTACAATAATCAATAAAATCATTAAATTTGCTGTGGTCGACTTTTTGTTTATATGATGACTTCAAAAAGAAAAGCGCCCACCCCAAAATTAGGCTGAATAAACAGAAACGAAACAAAAGTTTCATTTCAAATTATTGGTCATACAATATAATCGGTTATTATTTGAGGGTGGGTGACGTATGATACACTAATTACTATATATGAAAATATGTATCAATACAGCTTGATGGAAGAACAGCAAATGGTTCACTGACCGGTTCCTTATAATGATTACCAACATTATCAAAATGATTATCTATTTTGCAAGCGTGTGACATACTATCATATAAACGAAAACCCTCGACCGTGGGATGAATACGCCGAATCCGCATGATTTGATTTACTTAGGCCAAAGTGTATCGCCAACAATGCCTGACATATCGCTTACTGAGGATTAAAATATACATAGAAACAATATAAAACATAGAAAAGGGTAACATTAATAGTATTACTATGTTTGTTATTACAACAGAGTTCTTGGGTATGAAAAAACAACATTTTGAAAGATTCCACTATTTTTATCAAACTTTTTACTTAAAAATACGAGTAATATTTAAACTTAATATCTATTAACGTACTCCTTGCTTACTGCATTACCAATCTTAATCTAATATTTGATCCCATTTTTGCTTATTATAGAACTATTGATTAAACATACGAATACAAGAGTAGCAAGAATGATTTTTTGTTATTACTTAATAAACGCATCGTAAAATTGGCAGTCGACAACGGGCATAAAATCATAAATTGTTATTATATCTTGCTTTTTTTTCTTTTGACATGTTTGGAATACTTTTGATACAGCTAAGTTGTGGGAATTAGGTAGAATAAGTTGGTTACACTTTTTTGGCTTTCTTTGTTGTGCGGTTCGTAAACTAAAAACATTTTCCACATCTCCATCAAATATCTTTTTGTATGATACGTAAAACGGAAGGGATTTTTTATTACGATCTGCTTAATTCGCGTGTAGGGTAAGTTAGAAAAATTCTAGACTTTGGTAGTCGATAAATTGATCAATGGTCATTTGAATATTTTTTTATTTTACCACCACTTTTATCCTGCAATTTATTCAAATGTCTGAATAGACTGAGAGGGCTAAATATTTATTTTATAATACAAAGAGTTTTTAATGGATCTTTCGATCTTACTATGGATAGCATCTACTTCCTAAATATTTCGCTCACTTCACTATTTTTCTGCACTATCTCTATTATAGTCGGATTATGTGTATAGAAAAACTTTAGCGCCATTGTCATAACCTAGTTACGATTCTGTAGCAGACACGAATCCGACCACAAAATACATTTTTGTTTGTTCGATAAGTCGATCAGGACATTTTTTTAAAATTGCAACCAAGGCACTAGAAATACGGTTTCCTGCTCTTCCTGAAAACGTTTTCTAAACCGAAACAAATTGTATTGTTTGTTGACAATGTTCTGACAAATTGGATCTGACTGCCCGACTTTCAATTTTGTGATTTAAATGCACATTTTGTTGGGCAATATCTAAAATCAGAGGGTTAGAACATAAGATAAATCGAATGCTTCTTTATTCTATGTCCTTCGAAAATCGTGTTTCTATTGGTCAGTGGACATGGAATAAACAAACACTAACCTCATTGATTTTTTCTAGAGATAGAGTAATATTACATATGAAAAAAAACTATTTTACAGATAAATCCAGTGAATTCTTTTAGTGGAAGAAGTGCAGAAAAATATGCTCTTTCATTTGGTGAAGTTTGTTCAGAATACCTAAAAAGTGGACATAGTATAGATAGCGATATTCTGAAGAATTGTTTACGCGAGAAGTATAACAATCAAGAAAATAGACGTTACAATATCAGCCAGCTGTACATAAGAATATCGATATTTTTACAGTTTTTTTTAAACAAAAAAAAACATATAGATTAAAGAAGAATTTTACTCTTAGAATGAAGGAACAGGAGCATAACTCTTCTGTGACATTCATCGTAGTTTGTCCGTATTTGTTTTTAATTTGATAAAAGAATGCAGAAATATCGTATGAATATACCGTGTGAAAAAATCTTAAATACATGTCAAATTCCGTACGTACAAATCGAACAAAAAATCTCGTTACGTTGATACAAACAATTTAATATAATACCGTCATTACACTGGCAGAAGGCGTTAAGTAAAAAAAAAGACTGTTTTGAGAAAATTAATTTTTAAAGGTCGAGTCTCTTACATACATTTAACGACAATATATTATGGCAACCGAGTCTTGACGTTTTTAGAATATATGTAGAAATACTTAGTGATGATCAGTCAAATAACCCTTAGCCGTTTTAATGTGTTTTACCAGTAATAAAAACATCGACTTAATATGTAGTGACATTTTAATATTACAGAAAAAGTACAAGGAATATGGCTGAGCTTGTTTTACTGGACGATAGAACGTACGAAATTCTACCAAACTGTATTATCAAGTCTAAACGGTCATTCTTTAACGTAATGCCTTTCGCCAGTATAACGACGATATAAGCAGTAGGCGTGTTTAGCATGTATTGATATTTTTTGTTTTTAAATACTCATATATCATGGGAGAATCACGTTTGTACAATTTTACGTATACTCGATATAACAAAGTATTTTGTACGATCCCACGACTTTTGCTATAACGGAATTTAGCTTGTACATGGAGGTTTAATACAATGGTATTAGACTATAAACTATAACGACAGATACTTCAATGCAAGTTTTATTTTAAGAAAAAATAAGGTTGCTATACAATATTTATGTTTTATGGCGAGGATTATTAATCCAATTTACACATAATTTTGTTTATGTGTGAGTAGGAAAATTTGTTTCTTTTCCAACTTCAGGACATAACAAACATTCTTCAAATTAATTATTTAACGTTATAGCGGGATTTTTCGTACGTTTCATTATTTTGCAGGGTTTCTACGTAATTTTTACACTGTGATACAGAAAACGCTTGTTTGCGTATCTGTATTTTTTGTAGTTATATCGTTTCTATTTTCCACCCATAATGTCGGGACTACAATGCCGATATTTAATGATTCTGATATTGCAACCCTAACACAATACGCAGAATATTTATATTGTCAGATGACATTAACCAAACCAGACTCAAATAGATCCCAGAGGAAATAAAAACAACATTGCAGTGCTAACTGATAAGTGCCAGTGAAATGTAAACATCCCCTCCAATTGGCAGCCGTATGTCAAAATTCAAACGAATATAATTCTGACATAATGTTTAGTTTTATCGAATAAAAACAAACATATACAACGAATAGTGATGATCTCACTAAACGATTGTGATCAAAGTACGTGTTGTGCCAAGAATGAAGGAATGTACTAAGATTAATACAAAGAAAAATGATTTTAAATAAAATAAATACTTATCGATACATTAAAAGAAATGCCATTACATAAACATGCAACCGATGACTTCAAATACTCAGCAAATTGTTTAGTTTAAAAGATAATACAAGTATAATAGAGTTGAAGGAACTTAAAACGAAGCCACGAGATAGGAACAGTTTTCTGTGATAAATTATAATTAATTTTATGACAATCTTTGGTGGAGAGTTTTTATGTTTAAACTTTAACACAGATGTAAAGGTATTTCATTAAGCGCCTCCTATATTTAAACGAAACAAAGTGTGTGTGAGACTCAAATTTATCCACCACACTGCGAATAGTCCTCTCTGTAGGACGCCTATGGCGACCGAAAAATGGGCGAATCACGCGGAAAGTTGCCCGAACAGAACACCTATTTTGATAGAACAATTTTATAATTTGCACGTGTTGTTAAACACTATATCCGTCCATGGTGATTTGGAAAAACAGACTGAATAAATGACAGCCA
>JAPMAE010008356.1:0-11183 GCA_036584705.1 Rhyacophila sp. 25_7 | reverse complement strand
GATTAAGTCTATTTTTTATTTATTTCTTTTATTTTGCCATTAATAAGTACTTAATAATTTTTTTCGATGTATTAATGCTTTGTTTATATTACAAATATGAGGTTACAAAAATATTTGATGCATTTTTATTTCCATGGCATGTGGCACGCGACATATTACATTGAAAAAAATTTTTTTTTGCACTCAGGCTCAAAAAGGTTCGCCATCCCTGTTTTAGGTAATATAGGAACTAAAGTCGTATTATTTACTATTTTTGTTTTGTCAGCGTTTATAGGAAAGTTTGTTTGTTAAAGTCATAACATCTCAGATCGATATATTTCTTTGCTTAGCATATCCGCTTAGAAAAGGATCATTTGGATGATAAATGATGTAGAACTATTTTGGCAGTTATACATTTTACGAGAAATTAAAATCTAGTCGCCTTTGTAGATAAGTGAATATCACATTCAAGTTACAAACCGAGAATGGCAAGTTCAAATCTCATAGCTGATAAAAACTATTTGTTTAAAAAACTTTCAAAAAATGTCCTCACATTGTAGATATCCATATACCCCGTTTTGAAGTAGATATGGTCAAAATACATAAATAAATAATACTCATTTATAAGCTTGATTAATTTTTTTGTAATTTTTTGCCAGTGAAAGTGAGATACGCTATCCACATAGGAACTATATTAACATTCGTCACCCTTGTGGGTGAGTGGATACTGCATCCGACTCATGTGCCGAGGGTCCAGAGTTAGAATTCCATAGCTGGCGAAAATTCCACAGGTTTTTTCATGTGCATTTGAAACCCGAACATAGACCAAATTGGTTGCACTAATAACTGCCAATTATTACTCGTAAAAAATCTGTCAAAACAGTCTTCATATTATTACGGAGATTAATATGCTTTGTTTTGAAATGGATATGATTAAAATAAGATTGAATTATTGATTAAATGAATGGGCTAGGCTTCCCATCCGTTCAAATTCCGTAGTTGGCAAAAATTGCACAGATATAGTGCATTTAGAATCAAGAAATATACCAAATTAGTTGAGTTGATAACTGATAAGTACTCCTCGTAAAAAAAACCTTAAGAAACAATCTTCACATTGTACAAAATGCTTCGTTTTGGAGTGAATATGGTTAAAAGAAAAGTATTAACAGACGTAATGAAAGTGATAAGAGTGCTTTATAAAATACTCGTAGAAATCGTATATCGGAAAAACTGTACAGTAGTGGTTTAAGCAATAAACACTTAGCAAGATTTCTTACTTTGAAAGTTAAACTTCTTCAAAACTACTCCACTATTAAGTTCTGTGAATGAGCGAGTATATCGTGTGTTTAAAAATACTATAGAAAACGCCCAGATAAGAAGTGCCGGAAGAAAAACGAACACGAAGGATGATTAATGACCCGTCAAGCCACGATTGTGTACTCGCCTTATGTTACCAGCTGACGTATTGCGACGCTCGTCTAGGAGCGGGTATCTACCCTGTGTTCAGTGTACGAGATGACACTCGTCAAAGCGACCCTTCATCAGTAGGTGGTATGCATGCCGATAATTTAAATAAATACAAGAAGAGTTCATTTTATTTTTTATAACTGTATAAAGATAAAAGAAACAAATTGAATTACGGTGCTGCGAGTATTAAAAAATATCACGAATAGAAACGTCTTGTATATTATATTAGAAACATCGATTATTTTGGTATATCTTTGGATAAAAGCAAGAAACCAAATATTAGTATAAAACTCACACTTTATGATGAAATATAATTTTTATCGTGCTTTATAACAACTCGTTTTCTGTTAAAGAAGACAACATTTTCTGGATTTATAAAATTCCTGACATTTAGAAGATGCTTCTTTAAAGTTTATTTTTACACTGTTCACATAATTTAAGTGTTCTGTTTCTTAAAGAAAAACTGTTCATGTAAGCAGAATAAGTGATAGTAGAAAGGAAAAATGTTTAGTGAGTAGAACAAATAGAACCTTCTAACTAAACTCATTAAAATTTTTTTACGTATCTTATTTGCTGTATGAAGTCGTGCGTTTTCGTGTTGAAGCACAACTCTTCTATTTATATTTTCTGGCTAATTTTTATTATGTTCTGATTCGAGTAATAACAATATTTACAGTAAAGAGAAGAATTAAAATTTTTCTTATAATAAATTAAAATAAATAATTTTTAAAATTGTCTCTTTCAGTTAACCTAAACCATATCGACCGTACTTAAGTAAAAGCAAGTAACTCTCACAGAACAAATTTTACAGGAAGCACAAAAAACTTGTTTTAATGATTTTTCGTCAAAGTCACATTAACACAAACTTGAAGTGAATGATGACTAATAAATTGGTGTTTCATTTTTCTGATCTGATAATAAGGAAAGTTATTAAAGACACATCAATAAAATTGAGAATTAATGCTTTTTTACTTTCCACACATATATGGTAGTTTGTTCTGTTTTGAAAATCTAAGGCTAAATATTAATAATAATACGATATTTTTGACTTGATTCTTTTTGACATAACGTGTGTTTAGTTGTGCACATTGTGATCAACAAATAAAAGCACTTTTAAAAAAACTGATTACGCCTTTTTTACCTAAACAGGGTCGATATGTAGAAAAAAACGTTGGTATTTTAAATTTTATCATATTTATTACCGTAGACATATGACAAAAAAGAAACTGACATTAAAAGGCATTAAAAATAAATATCATTATTTTGTATGAAAAAATCTACATATTCCGGTAATTAAATATTTGATTAAACTCAAATTAATTACTATTCGATGTCTGGTAATAAAGACGAGCTTAATTTTTTATTTGAATTATGAACTTCACAAAAGCTCTGAGCATATCGTAAAGTTTGCTTTGAAACAGATCAAAGGTAACAGGCAAGAGGGCCGAAAACAATTATTATTTATATTAATTTTGAATATCTCACTTATTTAGTCACTTAAATCATAGTCGTCATAGATGAAACCCAGTAAATCATCAATATTTTATATCTTTCCCTATTAATACAAAATGTATGCCAAATGTGTTAATATTTTTATAATTAACAAAAGCCTGATTGAAAACTTTCAAGAACCAAAGCAATACCTATTCATTTGATTGTATGAAGCATCTAATTGCAAAAAACAATATAAGTACATTTTATCGAAATCGAGAAAAAATACGTTCGCATTCTACGCAAAATTTTATACTTTGTATGAAAATTTCATGTTCCAAAACCAAATATAAACTTATGATAAAAATAAAATGTGAAATGTTCATGCAATGAAGTATTTCAAATCTCGTAGCTTCCACGAGCATTAAAATATTTATTTAATTTTAAAGTTTATCAGCGTTTAAATGCCGTTATTTTATTTTTAATTTCAACATAGAGTACAATACAAATAAAGAATCTTAACATAAAACAAAATTTGACGTTGAAACATAAAAATATTCTTTGCCGAAATGTGCTTATATCGGTGTCTGTAACTAGACACTTCATATAATATATTCGATTTTGGTCGAGCCCACCAAAAATAAAACATCGGGTTGATATATTATGTAGATATTCAGAAATATTTGGGTGAGGAATTTTACAAAATTTGCAGAGGACGACTGTAAAGAAGCGAGGTCGGGGCATTGACTTCCGTTTGCGATATGATGAAGGGCACCGGAAGTGTCCACGAACCCCCTGCTCTCCGCCGCCCTTCGCGGGTCCGTTTCCGCTCAGCGAGAGAGGAATTATTGTGGAAATTATTCCGCAGCCGGACGTAACGTCGGTGGCCATTCGCGGGCCTCGTGTGATTAGAGAGAGTCAATTTAGATATTTTTTGCGATTTAAAATGAATGATTACAAAGATACACGCTTTTCAAATCGAGAACTAAAAGTCAAACAACACTATCTACAAAATTGCAACTTTACAGAAGAACGAAAAAACGTTTTTTTTTTTAATTTTGGAACTTAACAAAGGAGATGTTTATTTTAAAACTAATGTTCAAATGTTATGATTTGTTGTTGTTTGATAATTCGATTTTTCTTGTGACAAGAACGCTAATAGCTTATATAGTCTTTTTATGTCAAACAATGGCATCTTTATGTAATTAACGTTAAAGTTTACCGACAATGTAAGAAGAAACTAGGAAATATTGACATACCGTTGTTTAACAATTATGTAGCCAAGAACGTAATATAACTTTATCACAAATAAAAAACAAACTTTTTTAGATAACGTTGATGGACTTTAAGTTCTTGAATTATCCATACTTATTGTTGTCACTATGTTGCTGCGGTCTATATACTACGCTGTTGTTCTGATGAAAAAACATTTCAAACCTGCCTCAATCCTCAATTTATTGATAGATTTCAATATTTGATGAAGCATATATATTATTATTGTATTGACCGTGTTTAGGTAAAAGAGATTAACCCTCACCAAAAAAAAATTACAGGAGGCACAAAAAACTTTTTTTATTTTTTTTACTAAAAGTTACTTGAAGCGCATGATGACCAAAAAATTGATGTTTTATTTTCTTGATCTGATAATTAAGAAAGTTATTAAAAGAGAATAGTTATAATTGAAGTTAAATGCTGTTTACCTTTCCATACAAATTTAATATGTCGTTCGTTTTTCAAAATCTAAAAGTGAATTTTGATAATATTCCGCATTTTAGGCTTAATTCGTTTTGATAGAACGTGTATTTAGTTGTGTACGTTGTGCTAAATAAAAGAACCTTTAAAAAAACTGAGAGTTAAGCCATTTTGCCAAAACAAGATTGATATATAATATATTAAAAACACACTATAAATATAACCTTTTCCTATCAGTAGATAAAATAAACAGTTTTTCTTAGTTCCTGTAAAATCACTTAATGTTCCGTACAGGGTTGTTCAGATGACGTCTTCAATTATGAACTGCACTTTGTAGGCTTTTTGATGTGACGATGAGGTACATTGCTGGATCAGGTATAGTAACCTCCCTTCACCTATTTCGAGACTTCATGAATATATTAAATTACTTACTCTGCATGAATGTGCAACTATTGATAAAACATAGCTGCGAGTACTGGTCCGAAATAGGTGGGTAAAAATAAGTCGTTCCAAATATGGGATTGCCAACATTGTAAGCCAGTGTTTCTTTGCATTATTTTAGTATTTTGTCTTTTAATATGTATTTCTCGTGGCATTTTAAGTGTGTTTGTTTGCCTTTGGCCACCGATCATATATCTCCTGTAACAGGCAGTCTTACAGCAATTGTACTTACGAGTATGTTGAATAGTTTTCACTCTGAGGAAGGGTGGAATTTGCAGCCGCATTCACTTAAACAAACCAAATTTTGTAACAACATTCATCACGTTTAAGGGTTCTTCAGCCCAGTATCTAGACTAGACCAGCCGATTGCCATTCTAGACCAGAAATAAAGCCGTAAAATTACAAAGTGAAAGCTCCAAGAACAATAGTTTTAGTTTGACCATTCCGTTGTGTAACTTTGCAGACGTAAACCATATCCTAACTGACAAATAAGTTTGCATACAACAACGAAATAATTGCCGGACATGATTCCTTATTGATCGAATATTTATATGCCAGTACTAGGAAGTGAATAATAAATATATTAAGATATATTTTATATTTAATCTTTTTCACTACAGTACATGATGATACTGTCCCATATGGTTTTGCTATAAGCAATGTTGTGCTACGCTAAAACCATACACAATCGAAACAAAAAACGCCGTTACAATAATAAGCATTGATAAAAAGGGCGGTCCATCAAAAATTTTCGTCACTTACCATTAACAAGTTAAACACTTAACGGCAAGACTTTCTCAAACATTTTATGCGGGAGACTATCTTGACACTCTCCAAAATTTAGATGAATATTAGACCTTTTTCTTGAAGTGAAAATCGAACTCTGAATTTCTCATTTCTGCCAGGTTAATAGGCCAAATAACTGCTACTACAGCCTGTTTTCAAATATTTGATAATAAAAATTCCGATAAAATATTCATATTAAATTTTCTCCCTTGGTATTAACCTATCCAGAAATATGAACGCGCATGTGTCCACTCAAAATTCGCTTTGAATTACGTCAAACACCAAGCAATAAACTATAATATTATTGCACACATTTAATTATATTAAACATTTTAAAACTAGATTAATGAAAAAAAAATCATCCAATTGTGCCACCATAATTTAAAAAAACTCACTCCTAGTGAGGTTAATACATATTTTGATAAAATTAACAAACTATACATGTTTATATTATATAATAAATGACGTTGGTTAGGTTCCCTTCTAATAAGATTTTTTTTTAAATCACTATCTGGTATAATCTTCATTCCATTGTTTCTTATTCATCATCGTTGTCATTTTTATATTGTTTTCATACTGTATAAGAATAAAAAAATGCAGGCTTTATATTCACGTTTACTAGTAATAAATTATATATTTATGCATTTTGTTTGTAATGCAAATGCATTAAATATTTGATTTTGAATTTGTAGGGAGTCTTTCTGTGTATGGCATGTTGAAGAGTTAGCATGGAATTCGAATGAAAAGTTTTGAAGCCTTTTTCAGGTTAACGTAAATAACACACGAAAACGGTACAAACTTCATACTATCCAAACATTCCTTTTAGTTTGCCAAGATGTTTGTGAAGCAAGAAAATGTTTGCGAAATGGGAGAAAATTTGGGTAGCATTTGTGAAATATGAGTCTTATGATCGTATTTTTTAAATTATAAATAAATTTAATTTGTAAATAACTTGAATGGAAAATAAAAAGAAAGTTTTCTTTGATTGTACAAAAATATCGTTTTGCATATGCGTTTTTTAATATCTCACACACAGTGGCTCAGTAGGTATAATGTAGTATGTCTTAAATTCAATCAGTAGATGGTCACAAATTAAAAAAAAATCATTTGTATTTGTACGGACGTAATCTCTACATGACAGAAGAGATGGACGACATCCGGCCCTGGACGACAAATGCACCTGTTCTTACCGAATGTGAAATGAAGATACGGGGTGAGAAGACTCACACTCACACATTGGACCAGTGAATTTCTGACTGGTCATGGCAAATTCGCAGCAAAGCTAGTAGATAGGCCAAACTGTAAATGCGGTCACGACTACCAGACTGCTGAACATGTCTTGTGGGTGTGCCCGCTTATGTCTTCATCACGTACGGAGTTGTTCACCAGGATCCGCCCTCACACGGACATGTTATTCAGCCGAGGCCAACATTAATGTCTTTAGTAAATTTGAGGCATCTTACGGGGAGCTTGTGCCGACTTCCAAAGTGACTCGCCGGTCACGAGCCTGGGTAGCCAAGCTAACTGTCGTCAACACTACGGCGTGCATAGAACATCTCATGCTACCCGCGACTAAATGACGAGGCAAACTGGTACTCATTCTTATTTTTTTTCTACTAAATTTTCTACTTTTAGCACACTGTGGATGGTGATACTTTCCCGTGCGATTCTATTACCGGGAGGTTTTAAATCAAAATGTGGTATATAAAAAACATTGCTTTCGTGAAGGGTCAGGTAGGTGACCGCGTATAATCGCGGTTGTGAGTACTGGCGTGTCAGTGGTGGGTCCTTTAGAACCTGTATTTGTAGGAAGAAAATGAACAAAAATAGTTGAGCGTATAAATGTACGTAGATTGTATAAAATTAATTGTTATAAAATATAAAATATAAGAATATTAATGTAAAATATTATAAATATAGAAAAGTTCCACCGACAGCATTAATTTTAATGAAATAAATCAATAATGTATTTCAGTGCAGGCGAGTGACATGAAAAAGCTTTAATTGCATGTAATGAACGAAAGCTGTACTGCCGATATGCGTTTTAAAAATATCCACTTTTTACAGCCTGCACGCTTAATTAATAATACACGATGAACCTTTCAACGACTATTTGCTGTGCATTTGTTATTAAAACATATCAATTCTGATTTCAGGTATGGAGTATTTAAAAAAATAATGATTTAAATCACATAAAGCACGTAGGTTGTGCTTCTAAAAGGTATTTAAACCTTTAACTGTATTAAATAAGATTCCAATTATTGTGTAGAACAGTAAGTTGAGCTGTATAGTTTCGTTGATATCGACCCTGTTTAGACAAAAACGCTTAACCCTGAGCTTTTGGAAAAGTGGTTTTATTTAAGAATCACAATGTACACAACTAATCATACGTTCTGTCAAAAGGAATTAAACCGACAATGCCAAATCATTTAGAAATTCAACGTTAGATAAAAAAAAAACAACGACCTACTAAGTTTGTTTGGAAAAGAAAATAGTGTTAATAACAAAAATAAAATACCACTTCATTGGTCATCATGCACTTCAAGTTTATGTTGCTGTGACTGCCTGAAAACCATATGACACGTTTTTTGTGCCTCCTGTAAAATTTGTTCTATGAGAGTTAATCCTTTTTGCTTGAACACGGTAAATATGTATACGAGACGAGGGACGTGAGTTCAATTCCAGTAGCAAGTAGAAATTGTAAGCATTTTTTTTATGTACATTTGAAACTAGGATATAGAATAAATTGGTAAAACTAATATCAGACAATTATTGGTCGTAAAAAATTGTCAAAATAATCTTCACATCGTTAAGATCCATATGGTGTATTGAGCAAATATGGCTAAAAAAAATACTGATAAATTTTGTATTTTTTTTTTATTGAGGGTATTCAATATTAAGTTTATTTATTTGATATATTAGGAAAAGCAGAAAGTAATGATAATTTATTTTCACATACAAAAAAAATATTAAAATATATATATATACAATTTTAATCAGTAAAATAATTTCCATTGTTTTCTATTACTTTTCTCTATATTAATTTCTATTATATTTAATGATTTTCTCAGACCTTTTTAAAAATATTATTTCATGAATTTTTATCGTGAGGTTTTATTTTTTCGTCAAATAAGTTATTAAACCAATAGAAATACTTTATAACAATCATTCTGATGAAAAAAAGTTTTTTTAAGAAGCTCAATTTCATTAACATCGAATAATTAATTTTCAGAATGTTTTTGAAACAAAAGTTTTTTTTAAAATTATAAACATTATAACTTAAAATTATGATATATATATATAATAATTTGTTAAATTTAAGTTTATTACGTGGCAATGGTTTAAGATAGTGTTAAAAATATAGAATTGTATAAGTAATTCTACAATATTCTTTATGCATTTTAGGCGTAGTAAGATCGAAACAAATCATTCAACAAATCTAGATGTCTTACAGAATAAATAATCAGACATTGTGAAATTGAGATCATGGTACGTTTTATATAAAAACAATATACATTCAATATAAAAGTCATCTGAACTGAGTGACGTGTAAAATATGACATTAAGAAGATAAGAAGACAGTTAGAAAGCTTTTAGTTCAATATACGATTAATATCATTCGATGATAATGACGGTTTATAGACTTTGCACGAATAAATCGAAAAATATTTCCCGCAGATGTAAAAGAGGTGGATCATTATTTGACTTTGACTTTTCTCTCGGTGTTCAAACAAAATTTTATTTGTGATTTTTTTTTTATCTCTAAGTAAATTGTTTTGTCAAAAAATACCGCATTTTATCGATACGAGTAAAAAGCCGTGTGGATATATATTATTGAGTTTGTCATGGTTATCACGAACAATCTAGGATTGGCGCGTTTCGTACATAAAAAAATACCTAAGTCTAAGGCAAAGGTTTCCAAGCTTTTTTGCCTCTTAGACAACTTGCCAATTTTTTTCCACCGTTGATACCCTGCCTGCCGAATATTGAATTTTGAGCGTCCAGGAGATTCACTCACGTCTACTTTCATTTGAATCTTGAAGACCTCCAAATTTTTTTCTTGCTAACATGGTGTCCCAGCAAATTGAAAACATATACATATCTGATAAATTTTGATTTCAGCTAGTTAATATTCTTCGGATTCGCCTGATTTAAAACTGAAGGGAGATTTCAAAGATAAGCTGTAAAACGCTTGCGTTTTTTTTATGTAGGCTAATAATAAAGAAAAATATTTATCTTAATTTGAAAATGTCTTATATATTTTACGGAAATCAGAAGTCGATAAGTAAAATATGGATTTCATTATTTAGTATGAATGGCACTAGAATTTTTATATGTAATATCCTGTTTCTTTAAAAATATCGTCTTTAATCATTTTATTTTCGACTAAATTCTTCTTTTTAGCCATATCTGCTATAAAACGAATCATATGGATTTCCACATTTTTTTTTTTATATATATTATTATTTTTTTATAAGTAATAATTGTCACTAATTAGCTTTACCAATTTGGTCCATGTCTTGGTTTCAAATGCACATGATATAAAATTGTGCAATTATTGTCAGCTACGTGGTTCGAACCCTAGACTCTCTGGTTTTGAGTCAGATACGCTATCCACACCTCCAAGGGGTGACTAACTAGTAACTAAATAACGAAATGTGACGCTACAGTCCATTCAGATCCATGGGCGACTGCACGACCTCTCCAGCACACACAACATTTTTGCATCGCAATTAAATAATCCACCCATTTTGTTATAATGGTTTACGACGAGCTTAGTACTTATTGGGGTTCCTTCAAATACCTTCTTGAGAGTTCTAGATTCATTGCATCTTACTTACATGAGGGTCCATTTAGACCACTTTGGGAATCTGTGGTCTAGGGTAAATATACATAAGCCTGCGATTATTTTTAAATGAAATTTAAATTTTTCTCAAAGTTGGCTAGCACTGACAATCTTCTAAAAGTAAATTGGTGTTTATTTTCTCTATATCGTTATTCTGAATCGAAGTAATTAGTTTGGAGTACTTGATGGATATAATGTTATAGAATAGTTGAAGTTTGAAAGTATTTAAATTGAAATAATACTCGTTATAAGTATTTAAACTGAATAATAAGATATCTTATGTATATATAGGGTCTTTGAATAGGGACTTCCGAACTTTGACAGTTGATAGCGACCATATTGTTGAAGCGACATTTGTCAAATTGGCTATCATTTATTCAGTCTGTTTTGCCAAATCACTATGGATGGATATAGCGTTCAACAATACGTGCAAATGATAAAATTGTTTTATCATAATGGGTCTTCTGTTCGGGCAACGTTCCGCCTGCTTCACCCATTTTTTCCCATTTCAGCGATGAGGCCCATTTCTGGATGAATGGGT
>JAPMAE010008350.1:0-11187 GCA_036584705.1 Rhyacophila sp. 25_7 | reverse complement strand
GACTATAGGGATCATAGCCACAGACATTCATTTTTATATATATAGATAAAAGTGTGGCAAAAAACTAATACGATATAAAAAGATAAAACGCGAAAAAATATGTTCATAAAACATTAAAAATACCACCATTACACGCCACGTGATACAATGAAAATATGGAAATGAATCATCATGTTCATTTTTAAGATTAATGCATCTAAAAAACATAATGTTAATGAATAATTAAAAACAAAACATAATAATTTAACTAAAAAGTTACTAATTCTTAAATTGAAAACATAGCTGTGAAACCTATAGTCCATTATATGTGTATAACTAGAATCAAAAAGTAAAAATTTGATTGATTGGTCAAGTATTTTTTTAAATACGTAAATCAGTTTGAAAAACCAAAATAATCCGATTCCAAGTAATCAAATTCATGCCTTGAGAGCAAAGACAATCTACCGGGTCGGTCATATTGTTAAAAGAAAAGTATTAAATATAATATAGTATTAAATATACTATAAAGATTTATAAATATAACTATATACAATATATGAATCTCAATGTTGTTATCTTCAACGGCCATTGAATAATAACTAAATTAAATCAATACACTTAATAAAACACCAAATGAAATCAATTAATACAATAATTGTAAGTTACAATAATAAATCAATTATGTCACTTTATACAGGTAGTCAAAGACATCATTTTTTACATTTATCTATTTTAGTTGTCAAGTATGATATTTAATTATACAAATATTAACAAATAATAGCCCCAGAAAAAATAAATAATTGAATCTCGTAAATCATTCAAAAACGAGAAAAAATATATTTTCTATAAATATGTACAATAATGACTGTTTTAGTTTATATATTTTTTTAACATATACATTTTTTTTAGTTTTATGATGAAATCTCATAACGAAACTTACAGCTTAAAGTTTTAAGAATTTTACGATACACAAATCACTGGTAAATTATATGTGAAAAAAGGATCATTTACTTTAAAAGGTTTTATTTTTTATTCTGATATCATATTCTATCCGTATTTACTTGACATAGAGTTTATATACAATTTTTTCAATTACATCAATATTATACTTGATAACAATAGTAAAATTTTAAAGGTTAACCCCATTTTTATCCCCATAGCCTGATAATACATTCGTCTTTTTAATATCCATTTATATCTCAATGTGAGAATTTACTTATTCAAGTGACAATATCAAATTATATTTATAAAATATATCCAATATCAGGCAGTGTATTACAAAAAAGAGAAAAAAAAAACAAAATGATAAAATACTTTTATATACAATTTATTGATCATATTTGATTTAATAATCATCATTATGGTTTGTACAAATACAGATTTCAGAAAAAAAAATATTATTTTAAATAATTAGCTCAATTAATTTATAATTTTAAAAAACTATGTATTTTTACTGAATTGAGATAACAAACAATTAAGGTATATTTTTAAATAATAAAAAATAATTACATAATCACGGTGATATTGTATATTTAAATTATGAATAATCTGAACTATAATTATAAATATAAATAAAATTCAGAATTATTTTCTAGTACCTAATTACAAAATCAAAATTATATTATAATTTAAAATAAATGTTATGTTAGCTTACAATGTTAATATAACTAACCATTTAATATATTTTCTAAAATATTATTAAAAATATGAAATGTTCACCGTATATATAAGTAAGTGTTCTTGATCTTATTCAAGATACACGATCAATTTGAATATTAATATTGTACTTTCTACCTGGTTTTGTAATTATAAAATTATATCAGAATTCTTTCTTTTAACGCCACAAATGTGGTTTGTTGTGCCTTAAAATTAAAAACTATTTTTTTATATTAATGAGCAAACCTACGAGTATAAGTAATGTTTTAATATTAGTGCCCTTATTCTTATTTTTTTTTAAACCGATTTTAAAACTCTGTTTTTAATAATCAACTAATTTAATACAATCAATATCGCAGAAAAACGGTAAAAATATCTGCCTAATATGAAAAAAATAATATTCTCTGCTACTTCCCTTTTTGTAATTATTGGTTTTCATAATACGAGTATATAGTTTTTAATTTTTTTCCGTCATTACTTTAAAAAAAATATATTTTAAAAATCGAGCGTTTTTAAAAAATCATTGGATCTAGTGAGTTTCAAAAAATATTCTTTATAGTATTTTTTATTTATAATTCTTAATGTTTTCTGAATAGATTTTTTTTTATAATTTTCGTTATTTAAGCAATATGAAAATCCATCGGCTAATTCTGTATTTATTCGCATTTAGATATTTCATTTTTGTATTATTGTATGGAAATCAACGATAAAAGCTTACATATGTCACACCTGGTGCGGCTCACGAGTTTTCTCGTGCTTGGGTGCCCAAGGGTAGAGAATGGGATACGATTTTTTTCGTGTTTGCGTAGACTGCGCTTAGATTGCAGGTCACGAGAAACTCATGTTAAAATAATATATTTTACTTGCGACATTTCTTAAAAGGGAAATGAGTTATACACGTAAATATTTAGATAAGAACTTTCAGTATGTTTTGCGTTTCTTCCCTTTTCTCCCTAAAAAAGAAGCCGGGTATATTTTTTCGCGAGGCTTCAAATATTTCAGTCGTTTCGAATATTTTAGCGAATTATTAAATATATTTTTAACCCATAAAAATTACATCTTTTGAATTATCTTTGCAAGCTGCAGTCTAAAATTGGATGGATGAAGTACCGCAACTAATATCTCCAATTATACAACAGCATACACCAGCAATACTTGAATAAAGTGTGCACAAAAAAATAATCATTTCCTATGAACTTCTACGAATTTATGAACTCATAAATTACGCCCCATTGTGACAAGTTTTTTTAAAATTCTATATACGCTTCGAGACTGAGCATGTGAGATCGTCATAACGTGCACCATTTCTTAATTTTTTTTTTACAAGTTATAGTTGTTAATTATTAGCTCAACCCTTTCGGGTTCGTGTCCTGGTTACAATACAAATGAATAAACATTTGAAAAAAATGCGATCAGCACGGGCCGTGAGCCCCTGACCCCCGCTTGCTAGGCGTACGTACTATCCATTAGCCTAATGAGTCCGACAGTAGGTTAAACTAAATACCCGACTAGACCTTGTTGTATGCAGCATTCATAGAATTCACAGTGAAACTCGATCCTTTTGCGTTAATTGAAATGTTCCACTGCATAAAGGTTCTTGCTATAAAAGATATCATACCCTTGTAAATTATTCATCACTAGTTTCAACATTTTGGAGAACTATTTACATTGTGGTGACATTTTTTTTATATAAGACAAACTATCAATTAGGTTACGTGTTATTAATTAAAATCGTGTACATCAATGATCCCTGAGGACAGTGGTAACTATAAATAAAAAAAATGTAAAACCGATAAAAATTGTAAAATTAATGATAATTTGCGAAACTATCCTCGCTCTCAGCATTAGGCGACCGTGCGAAACGCCCGATGAATAAGTATTTTAATGATCAATTCTATCACTGTGGCATTATCACTACGGTGGCTAATGTGGCTACTTTTCCAAAAATTTGTTTTATCAAATATTTAAAATTGTGGTAATCTTTAGTAAAATTAATATTAAAATTGTATTTGATTACACTATTGACAACCTTATTTTGAAGCACGATTCCTGTGTGTCTATGTCAAAATTTACAACTGTGTTTAATATAATATCATACTCGTACATCATGGATTGAAGAATATGATTATGTAAGGCTATAATACATAAATACTCGTACGTGCTTATCTTCTCACAAGCGACGGTATGTAAATAAATTAGTATTCCAGGTAAAAATATTATTTTCATAAATACACTCAGACTATTAATTATTGTTTTACACACCCCAAAGCGATCTAAAGAATAAATCGATTTGTTTTTCTATTTATTGATAATTTTGAAATTCATGAAAAAAAATGTTTAACTTTTAAGAAAAAAACGATTTTTTGTGGTCGATGAATTGTGATAAAATAAATATTATAATATACGACCAATGTTGTTATCGTAATAAATATTTTTAATATCATTGAAACATCAATATAGTTGACTCTCTATTGTTACTTTATACTATGTTAAGCGCGTTTCATAAAATAATATATCTGTTCATTCTATTTAAATTATCGTAAATTATTTCTATCGTCAATATTGTAGTAAGTCTTTTGAACGTGTGTTGATACAGTAAAATGAACTATGATATCAATCATTTTATTTTCTATCCCACACGTGAAGCCTCAAATTCTTCGGGACATGCGAAACGTCGGGAGTCTTCAGTAAAATCTTTCGAAGTTCGTAAAAAATTAAATGTCTTCTAAATGAAAACTATATACAAAAGTTGATGATCACAGAAATTTTTGCTATATTTATGACGCCACAAAATTTATCAAGAACAAAATCTTTCATAAATGAGTACATTTGATCCAGATTAATTTGTTTGGATTTTTAACGTTTTTTTTTTTTAAATAATGATATTGTAACAAGTGAACATTAACAATAAGCATGTTATGCGCACGTGAGCTATAATTATCCTAATAATATGCTATATTTCTCGTTTTTATAGGCATGAATTGGGTAATAAAGTTTGGTGTTAAAGTTTAATTTAATATAATAAGTTCTTGTGCGTAATTCGAAAACATAAATGAGTTCCCCCTCCTCACGTGGGTGAGTAGATAATAGCATCCGATTCACAAGCCGTGGGTCGCGGGTTCAAGGCCCGTGCTGGTCGCAAATTTTACAAATGTTTATTCATTTTTATTGTAGCCAGGACACGAACCTGAAATGGGTAAGCTAATAATTGACGATTATTAAAAAAATGGTTCGTTTCCAGTGGTGTAGCTAAAATTTTTTGGCCCTCATACAAAATTTACGCAAAGAAAATTTACCTTTACATGATCATTTAAAAAATAAAATGAAATAATTATCTGCATATGGTAGTACCTACTAATATTTATGTAAGACCATAACTTAATAAATTTCACTTACCGGTTTAAAAAATTCATGTTTCTCGATTTAATGTTCACTGATAAGTTCTTTAAGCTCCATTTTCGATGAATACTTGTATTTAATGGCTAACAATGCGAGACTGTTTAGTATGAATTTTTCAATTATGTTTCGTTTGTAGTCTTTTACAATTTTTAACTTACTATATGACCTCTACTCTGCATGCCATAGACAAGTGCAATTTTATTAGAAATCAGATATTGAGAGTAGACAGATTAAAGGCCTTCTGGTCAGCGAGGGTCATCTTGCTTTGCATAAGTTTGCTATGAGGCAGATACGCCACTATTCGTTTCGGAGTAGACATGATTAAAAATTGCGGTTCTTAACTGACTATGCTATTCATTAATTGAAATAGTCGAGCGATGAAGCTAACGACAAATTCGCTGCAAGTGACCAATCAGAATTAAAAAAAAAAAGTTTAACCGAAAAAAAAATTTTTGCTTACACTATTATATAATAGTTTAAAATATTTCATTTAACCAACATGAATATCATTTTCCATGCTCCAACTTTATTAAATGAAAAATAATGCTACAAATCACAATCTCTACTAATTGAATTATGGCAACGATCTTTTACGTTCACCTAAACAGAGGAAAATGTTTAAATTAAGTTTTGAAAGTAAAATCAAAATCATATATTTTATTCTATTCTTATTGTAAAATATGACAGAAAATGTGATATAATAGTTATATACAGTTAAATTATTGCATACAACCTAATAGATACATGAAGAAAATTAGCGCTGGTATTCATTATTTAAGTATGGTGGAAATAATATGATTCACGCCCATATCACATCCCACAATATACTTTTTTACGATTATAAAATATTAATCGAGATTTGATACCACATCGCCAGGTCACTCATTTTAGATATATTTTCAGAATAAAAGGTTTCATCTAAACAAGTTCTCTGTTTTATAAAACAAGATGATAATTAAAAAACATTCTCGTCCAAAACCTGCATTAAAAGTTATTTAAAAATTCTTAATATTTTATGCAATCCATCTTAAGCAAAAAAAATCCAGATTCATATGTATTTCCTAAAATATT
Source organism: Rhyacophila sp. 25_7 (assembly GCA_036584705.1). Taxonomy (NCBI): domain Eukaryota; kingdom Metazoa; phylum Arthropoda; class Insecta; order Trichoptera; family Rhyacophilidae; genus Rhyacophila; species Rhyacophila sp. 25_7. Next base: position 5,082 of record JAPMAE010008350.1, on the reverse strand, counting down.
AATGTATATATATGCTTATCATACTCAAAAAGTATTAAAAGTTTTACTTCAATATTTCGCCCATTGATTGGTGGCTTTGCCTCAATAAATTTCTATCGCTGGCTCATCTTCTCGCATCTTTCCATTTTACACCAACACCCTGTAATTCATATCTGGTTGAGATTCAATTCAATTCAGTCATTTGTATGCATTGTTTAATGTTTCTTCTTCAATCTGGGTGTAATGAGAAGCTGTGTGATATCTTGTCATATTGTTTTGCGTATAGGCATACCATCGTATTCTTATTACTTAACACATGCATCTGTTATCGGAGGCATAACGTCAAAAGACATATCCTTTTCTAACTTCGTTGATGACACTGAATCCTTCACATATATTTTATTCACTCATTTGTCAGTATACACTGATTGCGCACTACTTGATACCGTGTGATTTTTTTTTTTGGAATTTTGCATATTATGTCGAAATCACATCCACAGTAGTGCATTTTTATATCACTATGCGTTGTAATGAAAATTTTATAAATTTGAAAATATCAAAGAATAAAACCCTATGGATAGCCTGTGGTTGTTTTTCTTTGTACAGCTAGAGAATGATATGATATTCAACGGTTATTGAAATAGCCTTAAAATTCTCAAACTCTTTGATTAGGAGCAACTATACGTATATAACTGAAAAAGATTAGTGGTTACCAGGAATTTTCATACAATTCAATATATTATATAAACCTGACTTGCATTTTTTAATCAAATCTATAACAAAATGAATCGAGTTCTCAGTATTTTGCCACTTAAAACTATAATTGACGATCAAAGATAGGAATGCTCTAGGCTAGATGAAATTAAATTCTGCTGCTGATAAATTTATCGAAAACCATCCCCAAAATGGAAAAAAATGATAAACTTTGGGACCAGTTGTAGGGTAATTGTAGACTTTAAAGATTGCCATGAGAAATCTACTCTTTCAGGAGTATAAAAAAATACATTTGTTTATTAGAACGCGATAGCCCAGGACCTTTTTCGAGAATAAAGTTGAGGGAAAAGAAATGGTTAAAGACCGTTCTACTTTTAAAAGATACAGAAAAGGAAAAATCAAAGATATAAATGAAAAAAACATGACTAAAAGGTAAAGGTGTAAAAACTGAGCATCGTAATTATTCAGTGTGGGGTCATTCTGCATAATAAACGTATCCACAAGAATATTGATGACTTTCTGATTTGTGATGGTGAAACCACAACTGGAAAGCTATATCGTGACTCCACTTGGTTGATGACTGAGCTATATCATATAAAAGAGGCCAAAAACCGTAAATGCCGAAAAGACAAAACTTTTATTGGAATTGCTGGATCCAGTCTATAAATTCCTAGAGCCAAAACCAATCCTACGTGTGAAGGCGATTGTGGTCATTTATACGGTCTCTCTATTTAGTAAAAAAGTGACCGGTATCCGCTCATTAAAAGAAGGTGTACCTGTATATTCCAGCTATTTTTTAAAGATTTATTTGAGAAAATTGATGACCTCAAATTATATTAGTCAATTTATGATTAAATATGGCACGCTTGATGCCAGTTTTATGAACTTAGCTGGATAAGAGACTATCAAATTGTAAATGCGGATGTAACCAGCAGCCTGTTGCATCATATGATTTTTGGTGCATCGATATTTTGGAGAGCTTTTAATCCCCATAGAGATATTATGAACCCTACAGAATACGTGTATGTGGGCAGTGGAGACTATTAAAAGTCTTCTTGTAATCTTCAAAACATACTTCTTATCGTTCAAATGTTTATTTATTTTTTAAAAAAGTGCAAAATTGTATTGTTTTTCGTTAATTATATATAAAACACGATTGCATTCCTTATCCGAAATAAACTATAATAAATGAAATTTACATTATTGAGTTACCACATGTAAAAGTTTTTTAATTAGTTCCTCTAAAAACAGCAATTGAATTACAATTAACTAAAATATTTATTGCCTCTCAGACCAGTTCTGAGGATTGATTGCAGATTTCGTTAGCTTATCAGTATGCACTGAATATAAAAAATATCAATTAAGTTACATTTAAGAATGCACTAAACTGATCGTTTTTAGGCTCTCTGATTATGACAACAATACCTCAAATAGTGGAATTTTGAACCCATCAAGTAAAAACCATGGCTTTTAAGACCAGTACCGCAAAATACCTAAAAAATACTGAGAAGCGCTCAATTATTATCAATACTTTTAGTAGAGCATAGCACATTCTTTTTCATTAAAAATGAGACACCTAATACTTGTATTTATCTCATTACTAAATATGACAAAAAAACTCTCTTTAAGATTTTAACCCGGTGCTACCACAGCCATAGTCTATATCTTGTTACTGACCCTGAGTAGCTAGAAAATCTTTAGCTGTTATTTGTGATCATAAGTACTGTTTATGAATTAAGTTCTTTGCGTTATTTTGTTTTACCTGACAGTTTTACTAAATCAAACTATAGCAAGTCATAATTATTTTAAATGATCAAAACTATTTCTAAAGACAAATATCTAAAGTTGAAGACAATCAAAGCATATTGATTAGTAAAATCGGTAGAATAATGATAAATAAACATTAAATTATAAAATCTAAGCTCACTGAACACACTGGCACTGAACGCGGCCTCTAACGCAATTACTCAAAAGCCTGACTGAAAACTGAGATACCGACGTTTCTGCCTTATACTCGTAAGTTCGTCCACCGCAGCGGCCACAAATTGCGAGCAGCCGCGTTTGCAGTTGCTTGTGGACCGAACGCGATAACTCAAACGCTCGCGTGCGGAGCGTTCTGTTATACTCTTGATTATTGATGAAATTCTTAAGATATAAGAAAACAAATATAACTCGATTCTTCGTAATTGATGAACTTAACCCAATCGATAAGAAAATCTGATATTTAAACTAAAAATGTTTACTTCTTTTAACGACGTAATCTGTTACAAGAGTATGAATAGTAAAGATAGAACACGGCTGGAGCGTTCATTGGACCAACAGCCAGTGGGCAAGATTGCTGCTTTAATACGCATGCGTGTTGTATAATAGACGAAAAAGATTGAGTGGGGATCAATTGTCGAGATTTGACCCACATGCACATTTTGTTGAAGAAATTAAAACAGACCGTTGTTTGTTGATATCATCATTTTAGTGTCATTAAACTATATAGAGAATAGTTTTTAGAAAAAGTGATTTCAATTGCGAAAACTTCCATTTCGCTTTTGATTGAGAAATAAAATTGAATTATTTTAAGTTTTAGAATTTGGAGAGAGTCATTAATATGCAAGACGTGTCTAGTACATTAATTAAAAATCTTGGGAAGTTCGACTTTCCAATAATTCGAAAGTAAAATTACGTCAACTCAAAGTTTTCCTAATAAAAAAATTCAGATATTTTATAATTATCTCAGCCAATAAAAAAACTTTGAAACAGAAAACGAAAGACATTCCCTCAATCCAAAAACTTTTTAAAAAGTTTTATCACTTTCATAAATTGGCTTGAAATACTTAAATACTTAAAATATTATTTTTTGTCATATAGAGTAATATTTTTCTTTTGTTGTATAACATTTTAAATTATAAAAACTCAAATATTCCATATAACTATCAATTTTAAAATGTAATGAAAAATCCATACCTTGACTAAATGATGTACAACATAAAAAAATACATTGGAACTGTAGTACTTTTAGTATTATATAAATATTGTTTATTTTTACAAATTTTATGATCTTCTGAAATGAACTTATGATCAATTACCTGGAAATTATATAACATGTGTTTTAAGCTATTTCAACGCCAAATTGGGGAAAAACCCAGGTTACAGACCTTATATCGGAAAGGAAAGGTTACATGATTTAACAATGAGAACGGAAAGAATTTGGTTCTCTTTTGTAGTGCAAAAAATATTATTGCACGGAGCACAACCTTTCTCCATATAAATATACATAAAGTAACTTGGAACTCCAGGGTAACAATAACATCCAATCAAATCGAAAATCTACTTATAGACAGACGACATTACAAGACTGTCTAAAATATTTGAAGCTATAGAGGTGCAGACTGTGACACTGATCATGTTCTGCTCTTTCTTTTCCGTAAAAAGCTTAAAACAGTTATTCATAAACCCAAAAAAATCAGAGTTAAATATCAAATTGGGAAAGCTGTATACTAAGGGGGAAGAGAGAAATTTGTAACGAAAATGAATGATCGATGTCGAATACTGATAATGGGCTCCGAATCCTACAGTGTGGACGTGAGGTGGAGAAAATTAAAAGAAAACATTCAGCAAGTAGGTGAAACTACATTAGGGGTAGTACTTCTACAAAAAAAACTTCTGATATGACAAAACATGTTGAAATATTGTCGAGGAGAGAAAAGCAGAGAAAGCACTCCATTTGCAAAACGTACAATATGAAGAGGGAAAAAAGTGCTACAAAGCGATAGCAAAAAGAAAAAGAAACCATCTTAGAGCATGCAAAGAGCGTTGATTAAATGAAATTTTGAGCAAATGGGGAAAGAAGCAAAGGCCAACAATACAACATCATTATTTGGAGGAGTAAATTTTGAAAAACGAAAATTTCAGGCCAGAACGTCACAAATCAAAGACTAGCAGGATCAAATTCTGGCGGAAAAAGAACTAGTACTAAACATATGGAAGTTCCATTTTGAACATTTGCTTCGGCGCTCTCCACTTAATGAGTCGGTAGAAACTTCAGATATTACTACAGCTAAACCTCTCATCCCGGAACCCAACAAAGCAGAATTGGTAAGAAAAATAATAAAGTGGCAGGCAATGATAATATCCCGTCAGAGATTTTTAAATATGGAGGAGAACGTCTTCGTGACGCTACTGGTACAACACATTTGGGAAGACGAAAAAATACCAGAGGAATGGAAAGAGTTATTGGTCTGTCTGATCTTAAAGAAAGGTACCAAACTCGATTGTACCAATTACCACGGTATATATCTCTTACCAATTGTGTACAAAATTCTCTCTAATATTATACTCGGAAGGATATTACCATATGCGGAAGAGATTCTGGAAGACTATCAGTGTGGGTTCAGA
>JAPMAE010008348.1:0-11188 GCA_036584705.1 Rhyacophila sp. 25_7 | reverse complement strand
GATCGTATCGTAAAATTCTCTTGGGCTTATATGGCAGCAAAATTCGGCGTTTTGGTAAACATGGACATAGGGAAATTTTGAAATATTGTCTACTAAGCTCGCCGTCGACTGTCCTTTTATGTTATAAATAATAACCAAAACAGTATTGTTTCTAAGGTCACTCTGGTTACATCGCGGTAAATAAATAAAAATAAATAATTGTTTGACCCAAATTTTGGAAAAGTTACATATATGAAACGCATTACTTTATTTTGTAGGCAGTACAGTAATTGAACAATTTTTTCAACGTGAATTAAATAATCTCTTTTATTTATTTGTATATAAACGTTTATACCTCAATCGTTTTTAGGTAAAAGGTGATAACTCTAAGAAAAAAAATACAGGAGTCATAAAAAACGTGTTTTAATGATTTTTAGTCGAAGTCACATTAATACAGACTTGAAGAGTAATTAAAAGAGTTGTTTAAAGAAAATCATTAAATTTAAAGTATAATTCTTTTTTTTCTTTCCATACAAACTAAGTAAGTGGTTCTTTTTCCAAAATTTAAAGCTGAATATCGATAAAAAAATCGGTGTTCTTGGCTTAATACCTTTTGACAGAACGTGTATTTAGTTGCATATATTATGATTCTCAAATAAAAGCTCTATTTTTGTACAATTTTTGAGTCTTGTTTCATTTCAGTACATTATGTATGAGCATTTACGTTTTATTTTCCCCAATTTGCGTCTGAAATAACTATTTAAAATTTAATTTAATTTATAAATACTTAATTAAATGCGCGATGATTTATAATATTTGATAATAAAAGATGATGTAGAAGATACTAGAATAATGTCATTGATGGCTGATAACCAATTTTTACTGAACCGTTTAAAAATTATGTGTATGTCGACCATGACTTTAATGTGATGATATCTAAAGTTGTGGATATCGATGATATAGTAGACAGTCATATTCACGAAAACTTGGCCTTCGAAGAACCGCGAAGAAAATGTAAACTTAATCCATCTAATTCCAACAAAAAAAGACGCTATGTGGCATATTGAGGGCTATAGAAGTTATTTTACTAGCATTGAAGATATACAAGATGAACCTTTTCAATCAACCTATAAGATCAAAAAGCTGTAAATCAATCGAAAAATATAAACCAACTCAGTTTAAATGATTTTCTAACTAAAAAAATAAACCCCCTCTCCCAATCGACGTTTCCTCTTAATAAGGTTTTTATTGTCAGTCGCTTACGTCACTGTACTAAACTAAATTTCAACCTACGTGATCAAAATCGCAATCAATGGAATTACATCCGAACAGTTTTTTAAACCACTATTAGTGACATTTATAATATTTGTTATTGAGTTTTTATGTATCATCTTATAAAAGTATTTTAAAATTTAGACAACTTCCATTCATTTCATCATTTGTTCAGTGTTTTATTTATATAACGTAGAGGATATAAAGTTTACTGATTATCGAAGGTTTTTCAAAATTATTTTGTTACTTACATACTTATAAAATGTCAAATTGTTATTCTTTACTCCACTTTGCAACTAAATACATTGACATATTAATAATTATATTTGTATTTACAATTCTTTGTATCTCAAACAATATTTAACATCACCATACGATCTATATAAATTTAACTGCAGGATGTATTGCAACACGAAACAGCCTCTATAAATTTAATATTTTCATAACATTTAACATTTTTTTCATCCTTTCAAGGTGATTCAAATATTAATTATTTGATTAATTAAATAGTTTAGATTAATAAATTGACTTAATAATTCTTTCAATGAGTGTTTTTCGCTGATTTTTCTTTTTTTTTTTTGATATTTCATGATATAATAAAAGATTAAAATATTTCACCGCTTCAACATATTACAACATGATTTTTTAACACAATTAGTTAAAGAATATTGACAACCAAATATATATATATGTACATACTGTACCAACACATATACATTACTCGTATATATATATATATATAGACCCTCTTTAGGAAAAATGGCGTAACCCTCACTTTTTTAAAAGTGGTTTTATTTGAGAATAATAACATACAAAACTAAATACATGTTCTGTCAAAAGTAATTAAGCCAAAAATGCCAAACTATTGTCAAAACTCAGCTTTAGATTTTGAAAAAAGAACGATCTACTAAGTTTGTATGAAAATGAAAAAGCATTAAACGTCAATTTTAATGATTTTTCTTTAATAACTTACTTAATTTTCAAATCAAAAAAATGAAACACAAATTTATTGGTCATCTTGCACTTTAAGTTTGTGTTAATGTGACTTTGGCTAAAAATTATTACAAAAGGTTTTTTGTGCCTCCCGTAGAATTTGTTCTGTAAGGATTACTCTCTTTTTTTTACCTCAACATGGCCGATATTAGTTTTTCCTAATATAGTATAAACAAAATCATATCTTTTTTAATCAATTATGTCAAATAATTTATATTATAGTTAAGAATTCTACAGTTTTGAACTAAAGATTTCCAAATTTGAAAAATAATAACAATACTGCAAATAATATGTATGTATAGTTTTTTCAAAAGACAAACTAATCTTCAATTAAAGTTTAATAACATTGACAGTGTTAATTTTTTATAACTGTACATTATATTAACTTTAAAATTTTGTTTATATGTTTTAATACTCGTATTTATATTTTCTAGATAGAAATGCCTCCAAATGTTGCTGATTATATATTTTGCATTTTATTTGTTATTTCAATATAATTGAACTACAAAAAAATGCTTGATAATGTCAATGAACTAAATACGTACGATAGTTTTTTTTTCATTTTCAATATAGACGTGTGAAGCTTTTCACATTTTTATAGTAGATTAATTTTGTTTACCTTTCATCACAATATTGTTATTTTTTTGTTAAATTCTTCTAATATTTATATTCAAGTATGTTTCAAAAATCTTTAATTTATCTCAATTTGACACGATACACTGAAATACAATTTAACTTATGATGTATATACATAAAAGTTTGAACTATTAAATGGATGTTTTTAGTTTCATAATATTACTCGACTTGTGCCTTATTTATGAATAGTCTGTTGTCAATTTTATTAGAACAATCAAATGAAAGCTTTCATTTTTACTATATTTATATACCGACAATAATTAAAAAAAAAATTATACGAGTATATACTTGGTAATTTTTAAACGTTTTCACATGATTAAATTACAATTTTTACGAAATTCAGTTCCTCCAATCATTTAATTAAATTATTATTTTTATATATTTCGTTATATCTAAGGTTTCATTGGAAAAAGGTTATTTTAAATAAATTTAGAGACAAAGTTATCAATTCTGCGTTTAATTTAATGTATTCTGTCTTTTCTTGCATGTTTATGTTATACGTTAAACCGTTATTACGTTATTATTATTTTACAGATATAAAAGCGCTGGTATTGTTTTATGACCTGAAAAAACACCTTGTCATCTCAAATCAAGAATAAAGAGGGTCCTAAATACTCAAGAACTTCGTATTAAAGTGAAATAAACATTTATTCAAAAATGTTAACTAGTGTCTGAAACACAAAACATAAATTAAAAACTGTAGCCACTTTCCTGTGACTGATTCTATACAAGTGAAAATGTTAATATTATCTCATCATCTTAACTTGATCTAGTGAATGGTTAAGACAAACAAGTAAAACAGATAGATTTGTAATTAAACTTGTTTGATTGATTAGTGTGTTATATTAAACTATTTGTAAAAATTTTCGCTACAATCCGTTCAGATTCATGACCAGTTGCATAATCTTCCTCCAGACCTTTCTATCTCCATTTCTCTCTCTAGGCATTCAAAATCATCATGTTTGCATCAGGTTATCGGATTATCTCATTCTGGGATGGCCGAAAGACCAATTGCCTACTAGAGCTCCATCAAAAAAATTCTTGAGAGTTCTAAATTTATCGTAGCTTAGAACACGACCTACCAATTTGAGTTTCTTTGCTTTCAAGATATTTATTATATTAGGGCTAAGCTGTTAGTAGAGATCAGTATTAGTACGGATGCGAAATACTTATTTTTTTTTAATTGTTCCAAGTATTCTTTGGAGTATTTTATTTCAGAATACCTGCATGGCGTTTTCTTGTTTCTCCGTCAAACTATTTATTCTTATAATAACTCTTAAATCTTTTTTATGAAATTGTCCGTTAATGCATATGGCTTTTGTGTAGCAATTTATCATAACTAGTTATCTCAAATGGCGTACATAACCTTGTTATCTTTCAAAGATAATTTCAATTTTTTTTTCCAAATTTACGACATCTTTTGGGGACTAATTTCATAAAAATTTCTAAATAAACTCGTCACTTTGATGACACAATTTATTGAAAATTTAGTAAATACAGCAACATACATTAAACAGACTTCCAAACTGATTCATCGTCCTTGAGCTTAGATGGCTGGGTCAATTGAGACGTCGCCACATTGGGTACAAAAACACCTCATGCCATAGAGAATTAGATGACAAGACAATTGTTTTTCATTCATTTTCTATCCTTAGTTGCATGCTGATGCCGTTTTATGCGGTTCCTCCACGGATTGGTTGGAACTCATGTGTGAGGGAAAACGATTTCATTCGTAAAAATTTCAGGAAGGTAACTACGCATAATCGTGGTTGCGTGTAATGGCGGGTCAGTGGTGGGTCCCAAAAAAAATTGGAGAGCGCAATATATTTCATACCACTATAAGTACCTACTAAGTAAATAGTCTATAATCCAGAAAAATATTTTTTTTTTGCATTACTATGCACGACGATACTATTACACTCAGCTCCATTATAATCATAGTTAAAATATAAAGCGTAATTAAAATATACAGTTTTTTATGTTGTGTCAAGTAAGAATTTGCGCATAATCTTGGACACAAGTACTGGCAGGTTAGCAGTGGATAAAATAAAAATTGACTTAACTACGTGTTGAGAATTCCTAAATGGCATATCAACAGGATGTGCCTCTTCTTCAAGCCAACTGGGCTCCATCGTTGCGGGAAGCTACTGAATACCATCCGCAGGATGTATTCTGTGAAATTACGAAATGACAGTATAACAGAAGAATGCATGAAGACTGGCCAACAACTAGGATTCATAGAGGCATGTTGTGTCCATATGCTTTGGCTAAGGACCGTGATATGGTTTAAGAAAATTAAAAAAAAAACAAGCACATGGCAAGTAATCTTAACACATATACAAATACCAATTGAATTAATATATATATATATATATATATTAAATTTTACGTACACGGATGTTTTAAATACAAACCATATATTTTTTAAACTATCAATAGTCTCTGTGCTTGCAATTTTTGTCTCGCCACCGTTTAGGCAAAAGTCATCAAATATAAAAAAAAAACATTTTTGAGTTGTCACCCGAAACAAAAAATTCTCTTCTTTAAGATGTAAAAATTACGAAGGTACATTAGTTAGTCAATTATTCGTTTGTCAATAAATGTCTTTTGATAAAATCTAACAAGTTCGTTAAGTTAAATGAGTTGAAAATGTCTTAAAGGACAAAACCAGTCTTGAAAATATTTTTTTCAATTAATTGTGTGTATAAAATACTGTTAATATTTCATTATAATAACTTTCCACCAAAGATTGACTGTAAAAAAAATGTTAATCATTGTTTACATTAGACAAATTTTCATTATTTTTCATTTAGTTTTTCAGTTTTTTTTTTCAAAACATGACTTAATTCATTTTCTTTAAGTGTTTATATAAAACATAAAAACATAAAAACATAAAACATAAAAAGTAATCATCTTAAAATAACTATTTCATTAAATACAACTTATTATTCACTCTCCTTAACTCATTCAAAACCTTCCAGATGTATTAATTAGTATTAAAAAAAAACCTATAAATATTATTAAGAATACATTAAAAAATATGTTATGTAGATAAGACCTTAAAATTTGATTTTTCGTTATCTCCAAACTTTCGAATTGCGGTATCTCAAAATGGCGTTATTAAGGTTGGTGACTTTTATTTAAACGGTGGCGGTATGTTCTCATCGACTGTTATAAAAAAAAGCATTTAATTTACACGAAAACATATTATGATAAAAGCAGCATAAAAATATAGTTAATAACTTTTATTAAATTCATAGCTAAATCATTTAAACATTTTCAAAACGAATGTGCCATTATTCAATCAAATAATTTCAAAAGAATGGACTTTATCAGAGCTCGTTTCACTCCCACGATAGACCAAGGGTTAATGACATCACAAAGGGAAGGACGGAAATGACAAAATAAGGAATAACAAAAACGGCGAAAGAGATTTTACATAGAGACGTCCGAATTACAAACACTTCCTCCGAGTTGTTTCCTATTTTATTTTCAATTACGCATAGCGTCATTAAATTAGGATTTATGTCAACAATATAATCATTAAAAATTAATTGACTAATTATTTGATTCTACTTTTTAATAAAGATAGAAAAAAATCATTTGCAGGGCAATCATATTTTGTACATCTGAGTTCTTTTTTGTATAGCGAATACTTTCCAGAGACTTTCGCATAAAAATATGTAAAAAAAATATAGTGTGCATAAAACATGTCGTCCTTGTTAGGCTAGTTGGTAGTGCCTGTCAAGCGGGAATCTTGAGTTCAAAACCCGGGCTGGTTGCGAAATTTTTCAAATGTTTATTCATGCGTATTGTAGCCAGAACACGTACCCGAAACGGTTGAGCTAATAATTGACAATTATTACTAAAAACTATCAAAACACAATTTTCAAATTGCATTGTGATTATGCATATGCTTTGTTTTGGAGCGAATATGGTTAAAAGAAGAAGAAAAATTAGAAAATAGGCTTGGTTATTGAAAATTAACTACTAATTTGTTAAGGTAAACCGAATTTCAGTTATTAGATTTTTAATATATATTATAGAAACATGTCAACACAAATATTTTTAAATAATAATATTGGTTTATTTTGCCACTGTTCGACAATTAATATTTTTTTGTATCTAGAACTTACAAAATATGACTCTTATTATTGAAACTGTTTATTTGTGAGATAATCAGCTGTTCAATTTTAAAATCTTGTAGCTGATACTTTTTTGAAATTTCGTTTTAATGCATATTCTATATTACTAGGTTATAATGCTCATTTTACTGTCGATATTTTATATGAAACCAGTATCGATATGGTTTAAATCAATTTTTCTTAGCCTAAAAAGTGACAATATTTTTCTCGAAAACAACTTTAAACCCTAGTGTATTAAGAAAAATATATTAAAATCCGGTAATTAACACTCACTTACTATGTTATGAAATCAGTAAATGCACATAGTGGTTTTGATATTGGTTTCCTGTTCCGTTCACCGCAATTATTCATGTATATTCTTTTCGATAATTCCCCGACTAATTTGGTCGTTCTGAACATATTGTTTTAAAACACTTCCTAGGTTTTGAAATTGGACAACCGTAATATTGTAATATATTTTACATCCATCGTTTCATGTATGTATATCATTTCTCATACACAGACTTTTTTTGTTATGGTTTCGTATTATTCTCATTTGCATAATAATTGTTTAATTACATAGCTATCTTAGTTGTCCGGTGTACCGCAATATACACATGTGTACAAATAGGCATATAAATATACGTATGAGCATATACTCGCATTGTTGATTGTATTAATGATTAAGAGAAGCAAATAACACGCTTTATTGTTGTTATTTGTTTCCTTTTCAAAGATATTTTTAAATTAATTGAAATTAACTTATTTGTGAAATATCCAGGGCAAACTTAACCTGTAAAAACAAAATAAATTAAAAACTCTTGTTATATTTTATTAAAAAATATCTTTGTTAATCTATAGACAATTTTTATTTAATAAAACTAACTCTAAATTTTAAAACAAAAATTGATTTAAAATTCAAATAAGGAAATTCAAGAAGATCATTATCTTACGAAGATAATATTCATTCTAAAATTAAGAAAAGATCAAAAAAAACGATTACCTGTGAGGCATTTTTTTTCCTTTTCCCGAAAAATTATCATACTTTTCCAAATTAAAAACACGGGTTTGAAATATATTAACAAATTTTCAATTTATTCCGCTGGGCCGAGGCAGTAAAATAAAACTTAATTAATGTACAAGATCGGGGATGAAAAAATATATAGGTTATTTACGCGAAGAAAATGTCGTAAATTATGGCGTAATAAGGGGTGGTTTGGGTTGAAGGAATAAGGGTGGACGATCGGAGAGAATAAACGAACAACGTCAGGTTTATAACATCATAATAATTTCTTTCATGAATATTTTTACAAAATTAATTTTGACTAGAGATGACTTAAAAAAATACCGTAAGGTAGTTTCGTGGCAAAAATATGAAAAATGTATATTTCTTTAAAGTATGTTTTAATATTGATATAAAACACTTTAGGGTCTATATCAAAAAACAATATTTCAAAACAATATTATTTGACTTATTTATTCATTGACTAAATCTATTTTTTTATAATAATTTAATTAATGTATCTAATATTACTAATTATTTATTTTGTATTTTAGTTACATATAACCGACATACCTAAGTAAAATACAACATTGCGGTGCACTATCGTCTATTCATATATGTTACAAACATGTTATACATTGGCGCTACGATCCATTCTGCTCCATGGCTAACTGCAAATCCTCCCTTCAGGTTTTTCTGTCTCCAGCTCTTTCTCTCTTCAGTTATTAATTTGATTTGCATCTTTAGTAACGTCATCGGCCTATATCATTCTGGAACGAACGACGGGTCGAGCGCATACTAGAGTTCCTTCAAACATTTTCTTGAGGGTTCTAAATTCTATGCACCTTACAACATGACCTGCAAATCTGAGTTTCCTTGCCCTCAATAAATTCACTATGTTGGAGGTAAATTGTTCGCGGAGCTCAGCATTAGCATGGATGCAAAATCTTTGATTTTCTTAAATAGTTCAAGTATTCTTCGGTTACAAAGTTTTTGACAGATTTATAATTTGCATTTCAAAGAATTAATATTTTCCTAATCTAACAATGACAATTATTTAATATAAAAGTTAGAATTATAAAAACTATGTATTTTAAAATAATTCCAACACAAAATAAATATAATCTAGATAAAGTTAATTACCAATATGAAAATTGAAACACATATTACAAGTTACTTACATTTATTTAGTATTCTTATAAATATTTTTAACATGGGTAAAAGCTTGTTTGTCTATTTTTATGTTCATTCACAATAATTACATATATATATGGAAATTACATACTCTGAGGTTTATTTATGTATATAAAAATAATAAATTTATTATAGTAGAGTTCAGCAACCGATATTTTCTGAAGTACCATATTTTCATTAGAACAATAGGACATCTTGCATTCCACGGCCAAATAAAGTAAACGTTTTAACTAAATCGTAATATTTTCTCTATAAGAAATGAGCCACGACTAAATAAATGTAACGTTTTTTTTATTTACTCCAAGTTAGTATATTACACTATTTGATAGTGCTGAAATTTTTGCAAAATTTTTCCGCGTCCTGCGTTGGTGCGTGCGTGGCAAAAATTTATTAGACTCTACATTAACAACTATCACTTCTAATGGCCTGTTATCTTGGGAATATTTTTTATATAATCTTACTGTGCTATTCTAAATACAAAACAAACACATTAAATATAAATCACATAAAACAATACTAAAGAACTAAAACTAATAATTATATACAACTTTAATAAAGATATAACTACTTGCAATACAACCTCATACTTTATGTAAAAGAAGAAAAAATGAGACACAGTAAACAATGTTTGAATGTAAACATTTAAAAACCATCTGTCATCTTACTCCAATTGCACAATTAGCACATTTTTACTGTGAACGACAAACTATTATCGACAGCCCCACGTTGGGCGCCACACCCTAAAATACTGTACCCTTTCTCTCTCCGTCATCGACATCAGCAGAAAAAAAGCTATCAACGCCATCAAATCCGCTCGGCTGCACCGCCAACCAGTGACCCCCTCCACCCGCTCGTAAAGCCTCCCAGATAACTTTATGCACATTATTAGAATATCTCTTCTGAGAGATCGTCGTAAACTGTGCGCTTCTCGCAAGGGTAGTGGGCTGAAAAAAGCTCGTCCTGTCGTCTACCCGAGAGTTCCTCAAAGTAAAAACCTGCATTATTTTTAACTTGTTCAATTTAACTTATAATTTATATCTTAATTGAAAAAATAAACAACAGGTTAAAATTAAACTTACATCTGCACAATGGTGTCTTAAAAGATTAACTTTTTTATGATGCTTAGCTAAATAATATTAACTAAAATATTATTCATGTATTTTGTTTTTACGAAAGTATAATCGATTTATAACAAGAATTTTTTATAAGTTTTAGTCCAAATTATTTATTTGTATTAAAAGAAAAGCATACTATTTAGTACATTTTCCAACTATTTTTATTAAATTTATTTAAAAACTACGTGTAATGTTATTGAATTAACTACAATTAAATTTCTGAAAGTATTATCTCATCGCATATTAAAGTAACTAAAACGTTTTAATATATTCATAACGTTATTTTATTTGTTTCATTCAACATATTTTGTTCACTTCTTTGAAAATATATTAATTGCTTTGATAAATGAGTTATCTACGTTAATTTTTCATGCTCGCCATTAAATACCAGTTTATTTGCCCAGCAAGTAAGAAATTTAATAACAAAACAAAAAGTAATAATTAATATATTTAAAAAAAGTCAAAGCAACCACTCACATCTTAATTTCACAGCCAATTTACAGGGCCGATTGGTCGGGTACCTGCATATTAGCAAGTGAATAGACAAGTTGGGAGAGCTACTCCCGATATCGGGAGGTAAGGTGAAGCCAACTCGTAATTTATCACTCTCTGTAGATTGAGTGTAAAATTAGGACGTGAATAACCGCTTTTAGTCGGTTTTAAATACAAAAACAGCGCAAATATCGTCTGTCATATACGTTTGGTGATGACAATTATGACCTACATGTTACTGTGTTGTAATGAGATAACTCTTGAAAACAATAAGATTTTTGGCCAATTATTTAGATTTAATAAAATTAATTAAACCTTCGTTTTAGTCAACAAAATTTACCAGTAGTAGAGACTAATTATTTTGTACCTTGTAAATAGAT
>JAPMAE010008347.1:0-11189 GCA_036584705.1 Rhyacophila sp. 25_7 | reverse complement strand
CACAAGCCGGTAAGTGTGAATTTTTAACCATATAATATTTCTTTTAAAAATATATCGAATGTTTCTTTCTCATGATCATATTATAGTCATATATGTGCGTTTCCAGATTTAAAATCATGCATAATATTGAAATTTGTTTAACAAATTACGTTTTAAGTTCTACGATTTAACTTGCTTCTGGCACTTAATCGCTTCAATGGCGTTGAAATGTAATTTTTCGAGTTGGAATGAGCCGTGATTTCAATTTACACCCCATACATTAAACATAAATATAGGAATACAATGGGGGATCAAGAAGAAATGACACCTCACGAATTTTCGAAAATTTTAACAACGAAGAAATGACTGTTGCTTATCATTGTTCTTTGATAAAACAAATTTTTAAAACCTTACAGCATCGTCTAGGAGTGATGGATAAACCTTCTCGATGTATTAAAATGTGAACAGTGGTAGTCAATAAACCACGTGACGCTCTTGAGGGGGAGGGAGTGGTGATCACCGATGTCTACATCACGTTAAAAGAGGGAGGATGGGTTAATTTGTATTTTACATAACACTTCCCTTTCAAAAAGTGGATTGGAGTTGATTGTAAATTGCATTCCTATTTTGTGTACAAAGTTACGTCACCTCTGAGAGGAAGGTGGGAGGGGTCAACCTAAATGTCTACATGGTGTTATATGGAGGGGGGGAGGACTCCCTATCATTGCCCTATACTTAACTCAACTTGCCAAAACTGTACCCATTATCGTTGTTCGTGGAGTACCTTCATATTATGACAATATGTTCATTAAAAAATATATTTTTATTAGATAAAGAAAGTTTTGTCTACATTTTTCATAAAAAAATCATCAATACGTTTTAGCTAATCAATGTAATTATTTAATAGCTCCTTTTCAATACAGATGCATTGTAGACAAACAATTAAACTCTTGATGAGGTCAAGTGGTTGTCAAAACATTTATTTTTGTCGAAAATTTTAATTTGAAATATGTTGAATCGACTGAAATGTTTTTATGGTTTTTAAAATACATTTGGAGGAAATGAATATGTGTTATTATTTCAATATAATGGCTTTCCATCAATGTTTGACAGTAAACAAAACTGTGTTGAATTTAACTAAGAAAAGATCGATTTATACTTTTTTGTTACATTGGGTACGAATTAAGAAATAGCGGATTCCCCAAAAATACTGGCCCTTTGCACTTGCATACTCGTAGTTTACCTATCCGTAAACTTGCCTCTGGATACAAACTTTCAAACGAATAGTTGAATTTGCCATCACTTTTCCTTTTGTAATTCTGATTGATATTTTGAAACAACCGTTTACAATACTTGCGTATAGTGGCGTTTATCCGTGCTCTTTTGTCTATGCATAAGTAACGTCGTCTATATGCAGTATTAATTTGTCCATGTAATGGCAGTTTGACTGCCTGCCCATTTGGACGTGTTTTTGTCGCTCTGTCGTGTTTGTAGAGGAATAACAAAAATAAGATGTCAAATTCTTTGCGGCCGAAGAGAAAATGTTTTAGGAGCCTGCTGAAATTTGGTTTTACAAGTAATTAGGATTATTACATTCAATGATATATTTTTACATTACTATTTTACAATTATTTTAGATTCGTGAATATTGCAATGATATATGTTTTTTTAAGAGGAAAAATTCAATTCTTATAAGATCAACGACATATTTTGTAATATGTTATACAAAAACTTCGTTTGTCATCTTATCACCCTGAATTAAAGACGATTTAAAATATCTGGGGAATTCGAAAAAGTATGTTGCTTCACATAACGTAGGACAGACTTGTATAGGGATAATGGAGGTTATAAATGAATGATTAAATCAAATTGATGCAAAAAGAACAGCGAATCAGAATATCCATCAATTCATTTATCTGGTTGATTCAGAATAAAAGGACGAATTATTTTATGTTTTATTGAAATAAAAATACGAAAACAAATAATTCATAAAGATTAATTGCAACTAGTTTTGCTGTACTTCTCAATACGCACACATACATACTCTATATGTACGACTTAACAAATACATAAAGCCGCGCGCATAGATAAATGATTACCAATATATTTATGCATTTTTAACAATATTATACATACAGGATTTCAATAAGTATTTATTTTGATAATAACGTTAGCTTTAATACTGAGCAATTATCGGTTTTATTTTATGGTTTCACACGAGATTCAGGTTTCCTAAAATCGTTTTATTGATTAATGGCATTTTCTTTTCATTTCGAATTGAAATTCTGGATATGAGTGCTTTGATATTTTACTGATATGAAATTATAAACACAAGCATTTAATCTTAAATAAATATGCATCACTTGAATGTTTATTTTAATGATAATTATATAATTAAATATTTCAGTTATTGTTTGCAGTACTTACCGCTGTTAGACACCCCCACCATGTCGACGAAAGCGCTCTATCAGAAACTGCCACAGTAGCTTGCCGGCTGTAGAGACGGTCGAATAAACCGCGCATTTCTAGGACATTGGAATCCATTTTTGCTATTTGAGCGGGTTTTCCGAATTTAAATAATATTCGATCGGGGCCCGCCATGTTTGTCCATAGATAATATTAATTAAATGTATAAGAATACATAAAATGAAACTATTGTGATTTTAAAAAATACGAGTAAAAATAATTTATATATTTTTCGTGGTTATCGTGCCCACGTGAATCATTTGGTTTTAATACATTTAAAAACGTTATACGATTCATCTTAAACAAATGAAAAATAAAACAATTTCAATTATTGTAAACGCAAGTTATTGAAGTTGTTGATATTTTAAATATAGGTGTAGTGTTCATGACGTGATTGAATTATAGTTTTTCTCAATTAGCTTGTTCTAAATAAGACAAGATGACAGCTGGAAACGAAGAACACGAGCCTTTACTGAGCACGTCTACTAACCATCAAAGAGCTTCGTACAGTGCTAATCATGTAAGTATTTTAATCGATATTTACAATTAGAAATGCACTTGCAGATTAAAGCAAATCAGTTTAGATCGCATATAATGATGAAGACAGCTGAATAAAAATATTTCATAACAGTGATAGTCAACCGTTTTCTTAATACCCATTAAAATGCAGCCTTGATATTTTTCCATATAGTATTTCCAAAAATAAAACTTTATGATCTGTATTATATAGTAATATTATAAATTGATTTTTTCACGCTATATTTTATCTATATAATATTTTGATTATTGCTAGTATTAATTCTTTTTAGATTCTTATGATTAGAAAAGTAAAGAGGAGTTTTGACACCTAAAGCCAGGAAAGAAAATTGTGTCTCTCTAAAATCGATTCTTTTCATTTTAATTCAAATTTTAACAATTTTATTTTTCGATCTTCTATTTATGGAAAATTATCGATATTCGTTTTAAAAAAATCATCCCAGATTCTACTCATATAATACAAATAATCTCCAAATGTTCCTGACTATATTTTATCTTATAATATATTATAACTTACTGAAACCCTGTTTTCTTGAAGCGATTGTTACCAGTAAAGTATATAAAAACCGAAAAACCATTTTATTACTGTAAATTGCGTGTTCACATGAATGATTTTGAGAATGGAAGACAATTAATTAGTGCCATATTTTTGCAAATGATCAAAACTATTCAAATAAATTAAAAATATATTTTATGTTTCAATTATTTTCATTTAATAAAATGATATCAAATTTTACACCTAAAATCAAAATTTTGCGCCTATGTAAAATTACCGCCCACGACTATGTTCGCCGTAGCCTCACTACGCATCTGCTTATAATAAAGCAAACAACTAAAAAAATGATGCCATTTTAAAGATAGAAAGAGTTACAAGAAAAATAAATTCTGTTTCAATTGGATTTACGCTATATAAGAAAATGGAATGATTCAGTACGTGTAACATTAAATGTATTTATTATGTTACGAGTCATAGTTATATGCATTATTAAAACGTTCAGTTTATAATAAGCATACAATATTTTATTATCTATAATTATGGAATTAGAACCTTGAACTTCGCGTCATACAAAATCAATAGGAAAATTAGTTAGAAAAATATATTACGTTTCCTTAATTGATAATATTTATATACTAGATAACTTATACCTTTATTATCGCAGACAAATATTTTAATTAGAAACGATGGCTGACATCTTATTAAAGCCCCGCAATAACGCGTTTCACGTATGAAAGTAAGAGATTTTTTCTATAACTTTATTTTCTACTTATTTTAAGGCTTATATATAGTTCCCAGTTAAACAAATATTAT
The DNA here is from genome assembly GCA_036584705.1 of Rhyacophila sp. 25_7. Taxonomy (NCBI): domain Eukaryota; kingdom Metazoa; phylum Arthropoda; class Insecta; order Trichoptera; family Rhyacophilidae; genus Rhyacophila; species Rhyacophila sp. 25_7. Next base: position 6,898 of record JAPMAE010008347.1, on the reverse strand, counting down.
ATTTGAATTAACGTACGTATTTTTTTATTATTTATCGATGAAAAGTCATTATATTCAAATAATAACACATGCTTATTTTATACAATGATTTACTTACACTAAATGTCTAATATTTAGTCATGATAATTAATCGAATTTCAAATCAAACTATTAGAATAATAATAAATGTAATTAATTATAAGAATACCTTAATATAATAATATTTGAATAGCTTCTATGAATAATCCATGTTTAATATAAAGAATTAAAGTCATCAACCTGTGGTCTTGTAAATATATAAATATAACAATATAAAAAACGTTCAAGACACATACACCAAAAGATTTAAATATGTTGCAATACCGAATTTATTTGCCACATTTGTTTATGTTTGTATTAGATATCATTATACAAAAAGTAAAACTGCGAGATGTCCTATACGTGCACTGGATTGTTTCCGTTTCCGTAAGTGAATTTTATATTGAAAGCCGTACATCTGACGGATGTCGCATATCGTTTTCTTTAGTACAGGTAAATGCATTCGAACTTTGTTTCTACACACATATGAATTGTCGATATCAAAATAATTATCGAGCGAATGGTTTAATAGTTTGTAATAGTTGATTTTTGGTTAGCCGAAAACGAAACTGTTTATTTGCTAGACTTGTATTCGAGCATGATTATTATAAATAAGCCGTCAAAATATTCAATTATAAGTCTTTAATTAATATAATAATACACTTAACATATTCTGACAGTCATCTAAATCGCAAATAAAATTAAAATAGTGTTATTATATTACCCATTATTAATCGATAAAAAGTAATTTAGCTTCTCTAATATAGTGACATTTTAATGTTCATACCAAAATGCTACAACATCAATAATAGTATTTTTTTAATAAGTAGGGAAGTAATTTAAAGATATTTACAAATAATCTTCGTGATGAAAATATAACTGCAGATGTGAAAATGAAACTTTTTTTTTTTTAATAAAAGAATGCGATTGGTGTGGGCAATCTTTGATTTTATTAATATAAAAACATCTTCCTCTTAAAAATAACCCCTGAAGATTGGAAAATGTAGTGATTCAATGGACTGATAAATAAAGTAAATACTTAGATTCTAAAAATCGTCACAAACCATCGTTTCGAATAAAGTTGAACAGTAGTTACAAAGAGTCTATTGCTATCACTATCATTTTTCTTGCTGACAGCTAGGGACAAGCCTTGTGCTCTTATCTATTTTTTATCAAAAATATGGCAAAAGCGGCATTTATTTATTTGGTTATGTCATGTGCGTATATCAAAGTACGACTTAATTTACAAGCTCAGTATCAAAAAACTAATTTTAAACGTATATAATTGGTGATAACAGAGACGCTAATATCACTGATTATGCATATTTACTCCACGTGTAACGGGCCAATGCACTTTCACCTTTCACTAAATAAATGTTATAAAATTGAACATATAATAATCTACAGATTAATGAAAAACAAGTTGAAGTCTTTTATACTCATTGGGTAGAAGTAAGCGTACTGAAGACTCGATTGTTTAACATCTATTTGATTATACAATAGTAGAAATATTAATTTAATATCCCGCAAAGCTTTCTTGCTACTATGAGATACAGAATATAAGCCCAAATGTATTTTTATACACTGCAGACTCTCATAAAATAATCATAACTAAGGACTGCACACTAATTTAGATAGATATTATACTACCGACCATACAATTAATTATATTTACTACCAAACTTTGGTGCAAGACAATTAATCGGATTAGAATGAAAGCACAATCTTACACAGTTTTTCATTTTATTTTAACAGTTAAGCTTCCGTCTTTGTCTGCTACAACAGTTAATTGACGTCATCAGTTGAAAATGTCGTAACAAATAAAAAAAAACGTGTTTATTCTTTTTGAAAAACTGTGTAAAATCATGTTATTGTTTTACTACTAACCCTATTAAGTTGCATCCTATTTTAAATGTCGGACTACAAAAGCTAAAAATATTTTCATTTTGTTCGTTTTATGAAATTCGTATTATGACCTAAACTTTATTGTGTCACTATTTATCATAAAGCTGAAAAAGTATTTACCCATTTGAACAATGAATAATGTCCAATATATATGAATATAACATTGCATGAGAGCGCGTGCCGAAATAAAGAAACCTTACAGTGTTGGGTATCAATTTACACATTTTAAATAAGGTATCTGTTTAAAAAAAACTTGCAACTTAACAGTTGTATGAAAGACATTACTAATGTAAAGCAAAACGAGCAGATTTAAAACTACTATGTACGTCTAAATTGTATATCGAATACATCATTTTGAAATAGCATAAATGCATTCTTGTCAATGCGAATACAGTAATAATCGTACTTGATATCAATATGGACATTTCATAATATTATTAGTCGAATATACGAGTATATCTTTGAGCATATTGTTAATCATATATTCATAGACAGAATACTTAATTCCAACTGTAATTTGCAATAATTTCGGAAGCATTATAGGTTAAACTGTTGTCATTAGAGACCAAAAATCTCTCCATGTTTTAAACCCAGTAAAAGTACATCTTTTTATCACATTTAGAAGTGTAGATAAATAATTTGATGCTATTGTAAATTTAATAATAAAATAATGTTGATAATTTTTAGTTTTTTCTACTTGTAATGCAATGTTTCTAATAAAGCTTTTTACATGTTCTTTATTACTGCAAAACTGGCTACTTCTAGGGATAGAAAAAAATTACAACGGAACCTGTAATATACTTTTAACGTATATATAATAATAAAAAAAAACTTTGTTGGCTTATTATTTTAATATATTACTCGTATGTTGCTTTTAAGTCACTTATTATGTATTATTGGAACTACGAGTATATATTCTAACTTCTTAACGTACATTTTTACTGGGGGTAAAGTAAATAGAAATGAAAGAAATACTCTACCTTTGAGCATACGTTTCCGATAAATATGTTGCTATAAATCATATGTTGCTATAAATCATATGTTGAGATATTGTGTAGATTGATTTTAAGAATAATACTCTAAAGCAGAGGTTGTTACCCTATGCACTCGGGCACTATGGAGTTTACCGACCATTGACCATTTTACATGTGCCCGTCATATTTTTTTTGTATATTATGTGTATTATTAACTATTCCAACTATAAATTTACATTGAAAAAACAAATTGTGACTGTCATCCAACTAGAATTCTAGAATGGGTTAATAAGTACAAAGAAAATAGGGACACCTGTTTTAAAGTCAGCACGTGAAAGCTCACATGAGAAAAGAATGCATAAGAACTCCTGAGTCGTTCGTATCCGAAAATGTTTTTTAAAATTTAAATACTGGTATAAACATGTGTGATTTATATTTGTCAATAACGGTGTCATTTTTGTTCACAGTCACCAGATGCCGAATACCAAGAAGGTGACGGATTGGAATTTCAATTGGGCACTCAGGCGCCAACGATGGAGCCGGTGTTAATCAATACGTTGCCTCGGCGCTCAGGATATGGTGCTATGTCTCCTACGCCCTACGGCCCCGTACAGAACTCTTCCCAGATTACATACACGTGGAGCGACGTGAATGTTTTCACTACGGAGGCTCCTGCTGCGAGGAGAAATCGATTACTGAATATGTTCACTCGCAAAAGTAGGCGACAAACTCCGCCGCAAAGAAAACAATTATTGAAAAGTGGTAAGTTAATTTTTTTGTTACTTCTAGATATTATTTTGCCATGTTCTGATTTAAGAAAGTCTCACTGTTTTCGGCATAGAAATATTTCTTTAACACATTCGATGCTAGCCATACCAATCGTGCAGTTCATTAGTCAGACATCTCCAAATAACCAATTTTGAGATATTGACAAAAGCAATATTCTAATGGTCACCATAAATCTAGTATTACTGATAGATGATGACAAAATTTTGAGTAATTAGTCATACATAAATAACGCCAGATACAGTGTCCTGTTCATTAGTAAGACATTTAGAAATAACCTAGTAATAAACCAGAAAATATTACTAGTTTATCGGCATTATCTTTTTTTTGTGGTATATTGGAATAATCTAACTACTGAAACAAATATAGTGCCACGTTTTATATATAACTGCACATTTAACTCGTTTTTTTGAGTTGTTTGACTAAGGAACCGGACGAGCGATACAGTAACATGTAATCGTTCAACAAACAGCAATATGTCTTACCCCACCAATGTAGTCAAATTCACATTTTTGTTGATTCGAGTTCGTAGTTTTGGTAGACACATTTATGAGTATGTTAAATAGAAGAAAGCTTTAATGAAAGGTTTTCTTAAAATATTCATTGTAATGAATATGTTTACGATTTTATCGCACTTCACATTCTATACAGATGTTTGTGCCTCCTATAAAATTTGTAATCTCTAGGTTACGACATATTGCTGTTTGTCAAACGTAATATTAAGTTTTATTTTTAAAGATCATTGTCATTTGTCAGCGTCTTGCAGCAAGTGTATATTTAAAACATGACTACTTTATAAGTCTTCTACGTTTTCAAAATATACATGTATGATTTTAGAAGAAATTTAATATTACTAGTATCGAGCTAAAGACTAATCAGTTTTACCTTACGTTATTGAAGATAAAATATTTTTCTCATTAAATAGATCAATTAATTAAATTATTTCGTAGATATTTAAGGGTGAAAAAAATATATTATTGAGCTTGGATGTAAATTATGTGCAGTATGTAACGAATGATTTTATTACAAGACAGTGAACAAAACAAAAAAATATGTTCGCATTATGTAGGATACGCTGAGATTTAAAATATGAATAAAATGTATGCTGACGATTGTATATTCAATTCTCAAACATTATAGATTTTTTTTAACTGTGTATAAAACAACAACATCGTCCCCGAGATTACAGTCAAGTATTCTGAACCGGTATTGAACGTGTTAATACTACCGTGATCATGGTTTAGTGTTTGATTTTAAGTACAAATTGATGAAAACATTATTATGAAAATACAACAAAAGAATATTGCTAAGTAACCGTATTAATCGATTTGTTCAGTAAACGGTGAAGCAAGGTCTGGAGAGTTATTAGCAATCCTCGGGTCGTCAGGAGCTGGAAAAACAACCCTCCTAAATGCCTTGACATTCAGATCAGCAAACGGGGTTGTGGTAGGTGGCGCACGATGCCTTAATGGCCGTCCTATTGCGGTCCAAGAGCTAACATCGCTTTCTGCATATGTACAGCAGGATGATTTATTCATAGGCACACTGACAGTCCGAGAACATCTAATTTTTCAGGTAAATTGTATGAAATCATATTTTACTCTCTGAAACTCTTCAAAATCAAACTTCTTTGATAAACTTGAATAAAAAATACGTATTTCATAGCTCTCAAACAAAATAAACAAGATGATGATAGGAACGAGTGTTATTTTTAGTATTTAAAACATTAATAATTTAACAAAATCAAAGATACACCTGTATTTTGTGATTTTCGTTTTACTGAAATTTAAAATCATATTAATATTGTCTATGGGCAAGATTACGAATAAAATGAGGTAAAAAAAAAACGAGCAATCGAGCACAAGAAATCGCGGCTTCGAATACTACGTGGGTATTTGATGGTATTTTACGAACCTTGTTTAAATGATTTTCATCCTTTGAGGATCATTCGATAAGTCCCGTGTCGGAACGAATATGCTACAATTAGTATACTAGAAAGTAGCCAAACACTTCAGTATGACGTACTCGTAAATAGTAATGTCCAATACGTATTGATGATGCTTTTTTATGTATAATATTTCCATATTATATATATATATATGTGTGTGTATGTGTAAATATCTCATAGCATTATTCATTTGTACAATTTTTAATTTTAAATTTAAAAAAAAACGAATTTTATAGCGGGATTTAACTTATGTATGGCAACTTTCTTCTGTAAAATTTTCTACGTAGCACGCGATAACACAACAAAATTTGAGATAAATATATGTACATAAATCATAAATCATAAAGGTCTTTTTATTGTTTCACTGTAGTGCATAGTGACATAAAATTAAATAAGTTTCTATTTTAGGCACTGGTACGAATGAACAGAGACATACCATACAAACAAAGAATGCAACGAGTAGAAAGTGTAATTTCAGAAGTGAGTATAAATTTAATGTTATTATTTTAATGTAACTTGGAGGGTAAATGTAAAGTTTTTATAGAAACAAACACATACATGTATCTAGGAGGCAAACAACACTATGTCAAAAACGGTACTTTTTCACTACAGCTGTTCAAAGTCGTTTTGGTTTTGCTTCCCTCGGATAACATATAATATAGTATAATATTCTTTTTTAGTAAGGTTACAACATAATTGAGTATATCACTGGAAAAATCATTGCAAGATATACCACACTATATCGAGTTCTCAATTTTGCAAAAATTTGTCATAGTGTAGTTTACCTCCCAGGTACAGTAAATTATATACTTGACGTGTGTATTGTTTATCATTATTTTAGTATGTGATGCGTGTTTGTACTGTATATAAAAACCCGGCAGATAACTTAAATGCATCGTTTATATTACACGCAAAAAGTAATAACATAAAACCCTATACATTGATCAAAACTTTTTAATTGTGAATTAAAACTACAGTTCTAATTACAATATTTTTAAACCCTTATATTATTGGTTTACACAAAACATACTTTTATTAATCGATGTTCATTTTTGAGACACAATTTGAATATTTTTTTTCTATATTAGGGGTGGATTAGAGTAGGCTGCCGGATGCTGATTTGGTGATAGTGATTTACTTCTTTAAGCCATTTCCGCTCCGAATCAAAGCATATGGTTCTCCACTATGTGAAGATTGTTTTGACAATTATTTTTTTACGAGTAATAAT